>WBMV01006647.1:3030925-3194131 GCA_013396655.1 Campylorhamphus procurvoides | reverse complement strand
AAAAAAATAATAATTAAAAAAACCCCAAACAAACAAGAAAAAAACAATGGGGAGGGCTGTGTTGTTGCTTCCCCTGGCGGGTCTGCGGCGGAGTTTGGGGAGGCTGTGGTGGATGGTGCGCGGAGCAGCTCCCGGGCGATCCATCGGGGCGGCGGATCCATCTTGGAGGCGGCCGGGAATGGATGGGGCTGGCCGAGGCCCGGCCGCACCTGGTGATGTCGCCGGCCCCAGTTCCCGGGAACCCGCGGGAATTCGCATCGCCCCGAGCCCCCCGGAGCGCCACTTGGTGGGAAGGAACGCGGGGAATGGGGAGCAGCAAAACAAAGGAGGCGGCGTGAGCGAGGAGTTCCCCCGTGTTTTGGGGTTTTTTATTATTATTTTTTAACAGCGGGACGCGAAAATCCGCAGCCTGCTTTGGGGATGTATTCTTAACTTGTTTTCTAAAATGGTGTTAAGGGTTGTAAAAATAGTGTTTGAACAAAAAGGATTGTTCAAAGCCTCCTGGCAGGAAGAACAATCTGTGACAGTCAGGCTGGGTCATTCCTTATTCTTATCAGTTCTGCAGAATGCATTATTTTGATAGATATCCCATATGGCTACAGGAATTTTTACCACAGTGGTTCTGAGCCGAGCCATTTGTATGACTGCCAAGGCGTTTTGTTTTAACTGTTAAAGAAAAAAAAAAGGTTTTGTTCCTTTTTCTGTTTTTACTAAAACCTTTATTATTTCTGGAAACAAATATCCCTTTTTAGAGGGACAGGTAGTAGTCACTGTTACTTCTGGAAGTTTTATTACCAGTTTCTCTCTCTCTGGGCCTTCTGGGATGTGAGGCCAAATGTAAATGTTTGTGAAGGATTTCCAGTGTGTGTCTCCTGCATGGTGTTTTCTCCCCACTCTGTAAGTGGATATTTACTCAGGAAAAGGAAAATACTTTTTAAACAATATGCCTTTTGTATATAAAGCTGCAAACTTGTCAGGCTTTGGTACATCAGCAGAAACTGGTGTACTCTCTTCTTTTAACTCTCTTCTGGAAACCTGAGATTTTATATATCCAGAAATATCCTTGGTGTTATATTGCCTTGAAACAGCTTTCTGCCAAACTTTTAACTTTGGTACTTTGCAGTCTACTTTTAAACTGTCAGTGAAAATAAAGAATTACATTCTGTACTTACATAGGCAGTGTGAGCTACTTGTTGCTATTAGAAACTTCTATAAGCTATAGACAAATATAAAATGACTTTGAAAAGCTACCAAGTTTTTTTCTGGCCCTAATCACTGATTGAAACTCTCAGTGCATGCTCTTTGCTGTTTTTAAAACCACATATTATAAAACTGCTTTTTTTCTCTCTTTTTCTATATGTTTCAATATGTTTCTCTGTTGATTTTTGTGCCTTTGAAAGCAACTAAATTTAAATACACAGGAGAGAGAATGAAACCAGTTGTGATTATCAAGATAAGGTAGAGTGGAGAAGAAATAGCTGAGGACAGCAATAGGTAGCATAGTTGACTTGCACATCAATCTCATTAACTTCTCTCTTCATTCATTCTTCCCAGGTTTTCTCTCTGCATTTGTTGTTTTTCCAGACTTTGATATACAGTCTCTTCACATCTCTACCTTAACTGTTTTTACATCTCGTGCTCTTGTAAAAGTGAGTTAGAAATTTGTGCTGTTGAATTTGTTTTCAGCCTCTGGGATGTGCTTAGGCATAGGCTTGTGTGTGTCTTGCCTTACAAAATTACCCCATCCTGTTTTTTTCTTTTTCCTTGTGTTTTCCTGTTGATGACAAGTAGATATTTTTGGTGTTCTTTTTCTCACAGTTTTTGTGACAGGTTCATATGCTCCTTATGGGCATTTCTGTCTCTTTGTAAAAAGCAGTTGACAACATGCTGCCCTTACTGCTTCCTGTGTATTTAGCAAAACATGTTTAAGACTAAGTCTACATGAGATTGTTACACTCCCTAGAAATAGTAACCCGGCACTTGTAGTCATAAAATCCTGGGATCTTCAAAATACTATGCCCCAGATCAAAGCATGAAGACTGCACATTTTGTCCTGTGTATCCTGAGCCCTGCATTTTTAGGATAAAATAGAAGGCGCTTGCCTCCGTGCCTGTCTGATGCCTCTGCCATCACATCAGAGATGTGCTCTCCAAGAGGCTTTTGTACATTGGCTTTTGGCACTAGCCCAGGTTGCCCAGAGAAGCTGGAAGTATCCAAGGCCAGGTTGGACAGGGCTTGGGGCAACCTGGTCTAGTGGAAGGTGTCCCTGCCATGGGCCAAGATGGTCTTTAAGTTCCTTCCAACCTGAACCATTCCATGATTCCACAATTCCCTTTCCCCTCTGCAAAATACATGCACGTTCATAAGAGACTGTTTCCTTCCTTTGAGTCCTTGAAGAACTTTCCAGTTTATGTCCTTATGACACTTGGTTTCTGTTTCTTCTTGTCCCACTAATACCAAAAGTATTCCTGTTGGAACTGTCCGTTCAAATGGAAGTAGGGAATCTCTCCTTCAGTCTGTGCTCAGTACTTAGAGAACTGTTGCAGCTGTGTGAGAGGTGGAGGTACTTTAATAGTGGTTATTTAGATGTTGTAGTAATTCTTAACTGAGAGATGGTCACTTGCCTTAGTTCAGTAAGTTCGTTAAGTAGTAAGTATGTTACAGAGTGTATATTTTGCCTTTTTATTCTTTTTAATGTTTTAGCTATTCAACTTGTGTGGTGGAATTTTGGCAGGAGTGTATGTTCAGTATTGGAAAGAGCTTAACTTAAAAAGCCTCAACTCTCTTGGTTCCATTTTACCCCAGTTTAATAGCTTTCCAGTGTGTTTTTTGTAACCTGCTTTAAAATTATTCTTTGTCAGCTATAAAGGTTTTTTATGTTCTGTACAAGGAATCATTTTGCAAGCATGTATGTATCTGTCAACGTTGTTGTGATTGGTGTTTGCATATAGCATTTGGGAAATGTAGTGGAAAGTGAGATACTCTTTCAGCTGATGCAGAAACTCATTGGCATGGAATAATCCAGAGAGCTCACGTGTCAAAAATTCCCTGAGTTAGATTACTTATCCTTGAAACTGCCTTGCATCAACCAGAAACCATTTATCACTTGATTTTTTTGTGAAAAATAGTACACTTGATACTTTTAATTGGTTACTTGTGTATTTCTCTCTGTGTAAATCATCAAAAACAGGTGTTATAAACCAAATGTAATATGTTGCTTCAGTGAAAGAAGCTACTTTCTTCATCAGGCTGCTTCTTCAGAGGTTAAAGATGGACTAAGTGTCTCAAAGTGGACTTCACATAAAGTTCAGTGCTGGATGAATGGTGAGAAGAATTAGTGTTGAGTTCTCACCTCTGTAAAAGAGGCTGCTGTCTGTACTTGCAACCCTTTTTTTTTTCTTTTTTTAAGCATTGAAAACGTCTGTGTGCTTCCCCTTGATTTCATTGCTAAATACAAGGAATGAAGCTGGTGGGTTGTGTGAACACTTGCAAGATGGCAATTTCCTTCTTGTGTGCCTGGGCAGGTTTTTTTCTTGGGACAATTTTTTTTAATTGAACAAACTTTAGATCTCGTTTAGCTAACAAACATTATTGGGAGCTGCAGTTTGATTGTACTGCTGCTGTAGGATTGCTTTGGCACAGGCAGGTGCTGAGCCTGTAGTTAGTGGTACTTCAGCAAGTGAGTGGTGAACAGCCTTTGCCAGTTCAGCCGCCTTGGTTCGCGTGACATTTGCTCTCTGCACTATATTGTGACTTGACTCCTTAAGTAGTTCAAAGGTGAATTATCATTTGGTGTGTAATTGGCCTGGGTGCTTTATAGAAAGAAAAAGCAATTGTGTGCCAGGGAGAATGCAACAGAATAGCTCTTGGCGTAGGCAGTGCTGCTGGTGGTGGAGTAAATGTCTCCAGCAGTTGGGAAACTTCCAAAGTTCACGGGGTGGGAACCTCTTATTGTTGTGCAGTGGAAAGCATCACTGGGTGAAACTTGGGAGCCAGGCTTTCTCTTGGCCTCCTTCCTGGTTGTTCCTTTAATGTTTTTCCCCTCCCAAGAACTCACTTACCAGTTGGTCAAGTCTTCTGCAAAATCGATGCGTAAGTAGGGTTACGAATGAAGATGAAGAGAATGGGGGGACCAATGAATTGCACTGCATTTCTTTCAAACTCCTTGTTTTCTTGTGTATTAAATGTTCAGCAAATTAGTTAGACTTGGGTGTCTCTAAAAGGGTTTGGGGTAGTTGCATCAGTGGTTGCTTCCTGAACAAGTGAAATGATGTGTAGGTGCAGAACTCCTCTGGCCTGTAAACTTTCTTCTCCATGTTGACTTTTTCTTTGACAAACTTCTTTTCATGAAAGTTTTAATTTTCCTGGCTTTCTTTATTCATATTTGGTTTCTAATTGATGGATCTGTTTTCTCCATCAGCACAGCCTGTAGCCTGTGAAGGACAGACAGTTTCAATACGCTGAATTTAAGTTAAAAATCACTGGTTTAAGTTGAATTAAAGTCTATATACATGTAATTTGTTGTTTTGAGTGCTTGATGTATTAATCTAATGATTCAGAGGAGTTAGCTAATAATTTCTTAAAATTCTTTAGAGAAGGCAAGGCACATGTGTACTGTCTTCAGCATTGAACACAGTAGGGCTCTGAATTACTTAATCTGTAGACATTACCTCAGCAACAAAACCAGTCCTCTTTAGTGGCAGCTTTTTTTGAAATATTAAAAGAGATGGATTCCTTGTTAACTGAGATTAATTTCAGATTTACTTGTTTATAATTGAAACTCTTAAAGATAAAACCAGAACTGTTTTGTAATGCATTTAGCTAATGAGTGCTTAGAATATTTTGCTTCAGGGATGGAGCAATATATAACGGAAATAGTAAATTTTAGCTCCTTTTTTTGAGCATCAGATGTACCAGTGGGCACAGTGATATCTACATACCAAATTGAATAACTGTTCTTGTAACAGAACAAAATACAGTCATTTTAAGTACTGTGTCTGTGCTGTATGTGAAGTTAATTGCAACAATTATTTGTGTGCATCTGGATTTGTACCTATTTTTAGGTGGTTTTTCAGGCATTTGGAAAGTTCTGCTTAGAGCCTCTTGGAACTAATTTAAAGACTTAAGTCACACTATTTCAGTTCTGGAAACCAAGTTGTCCAAAATCTTTAGCTGGTTTGGGTAATTGCAGGTTAACGTAATCCATTGCTGTACTGACTGTCCAAGTGGGTGTGATCTCTTGGGTCGGGGACTGTGCTTGGCATATGGTGGTTTCAGAGGAACAGAATGTAGGAAATTGATTTTCAAGGGTTTTTTTGACCTCTGCAGAACATGTCAAGGTAGATTTTTTGATTACTTATATGCAAGACAGCAGAAGAATATTTGTGTTGCAATATAGGGTGATATAATTTACCGAAACTGAAATTTCTTGTGCTGAAGACGTTTGCATAAATACATTTTTTTGTTTTGCAAGTTTTGCAAAATACATTGAGCAGGTGGTTGATGTAGAGGAAAAAAATGCAGTAAACAGATGTGATAGACTTGAATGAATACTGCTACAACCCATGAGAGCCTTCTGATTAGGGGAGTTTCTGTCTTGCTTGTGGCAGAAGATGCCTTATCAGTAATGTTCTCCTAAAGTAGTTCTCTTTAAGGAAAAAAAAAAAAGGCTGAGGGGAGGGAAGAAAAGCATGATACAAGTTAGAAGCAGAAAAGCTTCCATGAGCAGTAGCCTGCTCAAAATTTGTGTGTGGTAAACTTTATATTCAGGGTTAGTTGTTATGATTAGTTATATTAATAAGACTATCAAGCCAAATCAACCTTTATTCTGTAGTCAGTGGTTTTGAATATTGTTTTACAGTCCAGGCATCATTTTTAATCATTTAAATAGCAGTTGTGTTTGGAAATTTGCCATCTCCTCCAACAACTGTGAGACTGCACTCACTGAGTGGTGAGAGGAATGATATATGGCAGTATCATCATCAAGTGTTAGCCTGGGTAACTAATAAATTAGAGTGGCTGAGCCTTCACAGAGCTTTTGAGAGTCACTTGCAAAGACAGGCTCATCACTTGGTGTTGGCTGACTTCCTGATTTCCTGGTATTAATTGTATTTTTTCCTTCTGTTTGTTTTCCTGCTCTGGGAAGGCGCTTTTTGGTGGCAGCACCACAGGCATTGCTCTGTGTTTGACGAGGTGGCCTGGTTGGGATGATTCACTGGAGGGTTGTGTCTTCTGTGGATGGAGGCAAAGAGCACCTGCTTCTGGTCTGCCTTGTTTGACAGCACCCAAGATGAAACCAAATCTCTTTACTTGCCACAGCCAGGGGAGGACTCTGGAAGCCTGAGTGTGCTTCAGCAGAGCCAGGAGAGATAGCTGACTTGTTGAAGTGTTGCTGTCAGTGGGCGATTGCCTGGGTGATGCAGCCTGTGCAGGCACAGCTTTTGGTGACAGACACCCACGTGTGGTGGCTTTTGGAGTGTGTTGCCAGAATGAGCCTCTTGAAAGCAGCTGAGGCAGCTCATGGAAAGAGAGTTTGTTGTGATACAATTTGCTGCCCTTTATCAAGCCCGTTGCTTCTGTCAGAGTGAAATCTGCTTAACCATGCCCACTTAGCCACTCCAACAGCCCTGCACCAGCCTCTTTGCCTTACTGGTGTTTCCAAGCTTGGGGAATTTTCTTCTGTCTTAAGCCTGTGCTGTGAGTGGGAAAATTTACAGGAAACTGCAAAGGTTTGAATTGTTTTAGTTGTGGAAAAAGGGATCTTAAAACGGATTATATTTGAATTGTTCTGAAATCCAAAAGTGTAACCAAAACAGTATCTGGATTTTTTTAAACAATACAATGATAGAAATTGTGTACTTGTCTTTGACATTCAGAAACCAGTTTCTCTTGGACTTAAATTGGGATCTGGACTCAGTCATTCTTAAAAGTCCCTTCCAACTCAAGGTATTCCATGAACTTTTAGGATTTTCTTCTTTACCTCTGTGAGTGTAAACCAGTTTATTTGCTGTCCAGTATTGAGATGACAAGTTTTGCTTGCCTTGATGGCTTTCAGAGGTTCCAACTACATATTCACCAAAGCAAGTGAGCAACTCTGTCTCTTGACCTGCCTGTGTTTCCTAGGATGTATCTAATCAACTGTTGTGAATAAAATTTAATACCCAGTCCAGTTAAATGAGTTCAGTTTCAAGACTGAATGAACTAGTACAAAATGCATTTTAGTCCTTTGACAAATTGAGTTTGGAGGTTTTTTTTCTCAGTTTCCTGCCTTACAAATATCAGTTGTTTTTTGCACGAAGTGTGATACTCAGGCATGGAACAGGCCTGAAATGAGCTGTAGCTCTCATCATTTCCAAGATGCAGCTGTGTGAACAAACATGTCCACTGTTTTCCTTGAGAGATAACAGGACAACAAATGAATGATCAAACCTCCTCCTGATAACATCTGTGAGTATGAGTTTTTGGCTGCTGAAAGCAGTTGTACCACTTCAGTGTGAGCTTTGCAGGTGATACCAGTCTGCAAAGGTTAATGGGGAGAGCATTCTGCTGCTCTGTACAGCTTCTCAGCAGCAAATGAAAGAACCAGTCTCCAGAGGGTGTAGTCCAGTGCTTTTCACAACTCTTACGAATTTTAAAGAAAACAAAAACACAATGAACCAAAACACCCCAAACTAGCTGTGAATCTGCTAGAGAAAGGTATTTTTTTGTTACAATTGAAGTCAACTTTCTGTTGGCTAATACAAGCTTTTGTTTCAAGTGCAAAGAAGAAAGTCAGGATTAGCATTTTCAATTTGGTGAACTCTTGATTGTGTGTAACTGAAGTATTTAGGGAAAAAAATGTCTTCATTTAAAATACTTTCACATGACAGTGATTTGTTGGAGTAAGAGTAATGGAGTGAAACTAAGGAGCAGAAAAGATCACTTTGTCTGTATACCAGGGACAAAAACCCAACAGCAGTAGTTTATTTGAATAGAATGGTTTCCCAAGAGGAGTTGTGCTGGAAATACCTATCTTTTGGGTCCCATAAAACTAGACTGGGCAATGAAAATGAAAAATGCTGTAAGAAATAATCTTGCATTTCTTCTCCAGGGAAATGCATAGATGACTGCAGTAGGGAATGTTCTGGGATATCTAACATGGAACACAATGGGTTTCCTATACTACAGAGCAATAATGCAAGGCTGATGCTGAGAGGTTTTTATCAGTAAGCTTAGCTGATATAAACTAGACAGAGCTCAAGCTCTGCTGAGCACCAGGGTTTTGTCTCAGCAGAAGTAAAATTCAACCTGATTTTTCAAAGGCTTAGGATAGGAAAGAAAATTCAGAGAAAAGCCTGAAAATTGCACATACTCAGCTATACAGTTTTTACAACTAATAATATCATCTTGGTACTTTTGAGCTTCTGACTTCATTGTTATCAGTTATAGGTAGAGCACCATCCTCCTGAAAAGCTGAGTGTTTCACATGTGCTGGGTTTTGCTTTGCTGGGGCTCTTCTGCTGGAAACCACCATGAGGATTTGCTTCTAAATTCTAGAGTCTTAGTTGCAGCTATTTTAAGATGTGTCTGACCCCAGTTGCCTGCCCTCTCTGCTGGAGTTTGCTGTCCCCTGGGCAGGGGTGACAGAGTATATATGGAGTTTCTCAGCTGTCACGGTCCAGTCCAGGGTAGTATTTTTTCTCACTGGGAAAATGTGGAACCTGAATTGGCTCATGGTGTGGGTGCTGATGTGTGTGTGGCACCTGGGCAGAGGGTTCCAGCAGAGCTGGGGGATGGCAAGGGTCAGATCTTAAGCATGAAAAACATGGGAGTAGCCAGAGCTTGTGATTTAAGCCCCAGAGCTGGTTTGGGTTTGTGTAAACTTGGTTGCTGTTGCCCAGATCCAGAGCAAACATATGTTTAAATAAGCATTTTTTTTATTATGTTCTAAAAAAGCCTCAAACTCTTTTAATTACTGTAGGCTGCTTCTTCAGTAAGTGTTAGAGAGTTTTCCTGTGCGTAGCCCAACTGCTTTTCCCTTCTGCTTGCCCTGAAAAGGAAACATTTTGTGTGTGAGAAGTGCTATAGATAAAGTGTAGTTTATCCTTAACCTGTAGGTTTTCTGACTTTGGGGGTGGATATGTGTGGTTGCAGTTGTTCAGATATTACTAATTCTGTTCACTCAAATGATGCAGCGATAGATAGGCATTAAATTCAATAAATACTAAACACTGTATCTAAATTTTCTTAGGTGTATCCTCAGCTGTTTTCAGAGAAGCAAATGATGATACTGAACAAATTGGAAAACTGCCTGAGGTTAATAGACCTTTCAAATGTCTGTGATTGTGTTGTGGATCATCCAGCAGGAAACTTATTTTAACAGTTAGATGTATAGGAAATACACAGCAATTATTTCAGAAAGATAAATTGTGAAGAGGTGCAAATCCTGCTAATTTAAAAAAATAAATAACAAATGTGAGGGTTTTTTTCTACTTACTAGTGGAAATCAAGGAGAAGGGGCATGGCTTTCTTCACTTTTAAATAGTTTCATAAGTTGATGCTACCTAAAACTGGTGAGCCAAGTGGAATATTGTTCAGGTGGGGGAGTGCAAGATTAGCTTTGTCTTGGGCCTTAGAATGTCTTTCATCTCAGATGTAACTGTTTTGATCTGGTTTGTTTGTTTTCCCCATATTTACCTTCAGAAATGTGTTTTTGTTCACCCAAGAAGTGATAAGATAGTGAACCTTAAAGCAATGAAATGTTTTTCCCAAGAATTTGCCTACTCAGTCATTTGAAAAACAAAAGTAATTCATTGAATAGCCAATACTGATAGATAGTATTATATGTAACACATATATAATACTATGTAATACTTTATTCACTGGTGATCATTTAATGAGAGGAAATAAAATCAGTATCTCTGTACGCAGAGTGTGTTTATTTTGAATGGGTTTTTGGGAGCTGATTGTATTGAATGAACGGCTTATTCTCTTCAGATTTAAGAAAGAAAACCAAACTAAAACTTTTGTCTGTACGATTAGACAAACTATATTTGGGTCTGAATCCTATATTTACTAGGAGTAAAAAGTTGGAGGAACAGGATGTTATTTGCCAGTTAACCTTCAGAAGGTGATCTTTTATTTCAACCAGTGATGAAATACCAGTATTTCCAAAAGGGAGGTGTGATGGTTTTGACTGGGGTAGTTGATTTAGTTGGTAGTTCGGGTTAAACCATAACAAGGGGAAAAAAATGTTCATTCACAACAGCATTGCATTTCTTAAAATATTCAGCCCTGCCCAGGAAGAGACTCACCATTCTAAGGGAATATGCAGTATAGGCAAGTGGGATTTGCTGTTATGGCCCAGGAGGGAAACTCTTCAATCCTGGAGGCTCAAGCCTTGGGAAGAAGAGAAATTGGAGAGAAGAGGCTCAGCAAGGATTGATCAGCCAGTTCACAACATGCTTTTTCTCTGGCTTCTGTGTGAGCAGGAGGGGGTCACTGATTTGCTTGGTGAACTGATCTGTGGGTTGGGTTCTGCCAGGCTGGACTTGACTTTCAGGGTGTGTTGGATACCCTGCAGAAGGCAGTTTGTTTTGCCATTCCTGCCAGTAATTTGCTGACTGTAGTCCCTCATTGAAATACAAAGATAAACCCTTGTTATGGTCACTGCTTAATATGCAACACCTGCTCTTGTGCACCTGTTACACTGTTAGGCTCTAGATGCTAAACTGAGCTTCTGCTCTTAGATGTGAGAGCTGGCTCAAGATCCTGCTAACAGGGCAGTTCTTCAAAGCAGTTTATGAAGTGCTTTGTGGGTTTATTATTGGGGGAATAGAAAATTCTTCTGTATGTGGTGCCTCATTAATGAGCTAGCCATTTTTTCAGTGAAAAAGTTGAGATAATTCCAACACAAGATGTAAGAGACTGGGAATGTGTGCTCGTCTAGCTCTCAGTGGTTGAAAAGTAACTTTGTTGAGAATAATACTGATAAATACACAATTTCAGAGAGGAAAAACAAGATAATATTTTTGGAATACTTGTTGCTAATGTAGGAAATAGCTTTGAATCTTAAGATCTCATCTTAAAAGTTAGGAAAATGGAGAGCTTTCGATGAAATTGAGTGTAAATACATTTTGTGGAAGGTAGCCCATGCTTTCTTTACATTGTATGTACAGGTAATTAATTAGCAATGATCAAATTCAGCTGGCTTGAAGTTCAGCACAAGGATTTGTTTGACTAGAAGAGCACTTCAATTGATTCCTAAATAAATTGTGCCTTTTTAATGTTATCTGCCAACTTGCCCACTGTTCTGCAATTAGTACTGAGCTCTGTGAAGGTCTTGATTTAGCTGAGGCTGGTGAGAGTTTGTCACAGAGCAGAGTGATTATCAGGTGAAGTTAGTACCTTCCTTAAGAGACCAGTAGAAGTGACAAGCCATTGTGTTCGAGGTCTAGGAGGACAGGGGGAGTAAAGTACCCTTCAGTTTTTTTTCCTCTAAGTAAGACAATGAACACAAACTCTCAGAGAGTAAAATCAGCCCTGACTGCTGCACCACATTCAGTATCTCAATTCATTAAAAAAACCCCAAACGAACAACCAAGGTACACCCTTTAAAAATACATCATGCTTTCCTTTTGAGAACCAGAAACTTCTTTTGCCCTCATCTGCTGAAACTTGTTTTACTGATCCAGTGCAAGTTTGTTCAGATGGTCACAGACTTCTTTGTGGCAGAATGGCCACACTGACTGGTTTGTTGAGCCCTGTCCAGACAGGTATGACATTGCCTGAAAACCCTTGGAGCTATTGCCTGATAATGTCCTGTCACTTCTGGTGCTTTGTTCAGAATAGCCTGCAGAGAAATAAATGCAGGTTGTAGCATGAAAATTGTCCCTATAAGTTGTTTCATCTTGCAAACAGCAGGCCTGTCCTGCACTTCACTGATTCAATTCCACCCAGTCATTCTCTGACTGGTTTTGGGAACTGCAGCTCTCTCTGTTCCCAGCCATTTGTTGTAATGGGCTGTGATGAGGGGTTGGTACTTGAAAAACCTTTTTGACAGAGCTGATGACAGTGGCTAATCAGTGATTCATAAACAATTTCTTCAAAGCAGTATTTAGTCTTCTCCCCACGCAGAGTACAGCAGAACAAAGGGTGGGGGTGTAGTTGCACCTCTCTCCCCACCTTCAGGCTGCCCCTGCAATGTCCACTCTGCCCTGGTAACCATCGGTGGCCACTCAAGGTGCTTAAGGTGTGTGGTGGCCCACTTGGTCTGGGGACTGAGAAAATCCTTCCTTACCCAAACATGTCTACACTTCAGGACAGCAACTTTGAAGCTTGTGTTCTCTCTCACCTTGTAGTTTTGGCAAATATCCTCACATCCCCACCCAATCCTGATTAATGGATTAAGTAAAGTGAGGGCAGATGAGCAGTGCTGCTGAACCTACTACCATGTCTTAACAGAGCATCTGATGCTCATGTCTATTCATTCTCCCTTATTCAGTTTGTGTTAGTTCGTTCCTTACTTTTTAAAATTGTGCATCCAGCCATACTTAAAAAATACAGATAATGGCTCCTCAACATGGACTCCCAGGATAATATCAACTTTTAAACTTATTGCTTTCTCCCAGTTTTCACAATTGGAAAATTTGATTGGCTTAGTAAATCCATGCAGAAAAAGTGAGATGTAAATCTGCTCCTTGGAGACGTATCAGGAGGTCGTGAAAATTAGTTGTCTTGTCCTAATGCTGTAATGGGAAACTTTACAAAAATCTGTAGCTATTTAGAAAGACCTGAAAAGTGTCCTTATGTAAAATCAGGCCTTCTTTCAGAACCTGAATGAAATAAAAGCACCTCTCTTCAGAGGAGAAAGCAGCCTCTGAGGTACAGATGCCCTGGGTAGAAGAGGTACAGAGACAAGGCAGCAGATGGACCTGAAAATAATTGAAAATAACTACCTTTGCTTACAGTTAAATTCTTATTGAATCAAGCTGATTTAGTGCTGAGACAGGAGGGGACAGGTAGCTGCAGGTAGCTGGCATAAGGTCACTGAACACTTTCTCAGATTGCGTACAGCAGTTATTTTCAGGCTTTTTCAATTTAGAAACCCCTTCAGAGCAGATTTGGCTCAGATCTGCTGCTCCGTCGTGATTTCTAGAAGCTGACTGGTCTAATGGACTGAAGAATTGAGGTACAGATGAGAGATGAGGCAGTCCTGTGCATCTCATGCAAATGACAGAATAAGAAATGGGCTGTATTTCTTCTTGGTTTTAGCTTTGGAGAATTGAAGAGCAGCTAACAGGTTCAGTAAGGCTGAGTTAAGCTGTTCTGACCCTTTCAGGATATGGTTCTGTGTAAAATCAATCATGTGTTTGGGGAACAGCTTCATCTGTTATCACTGAGTAGGATGTGCTTCCAGAAATAAAGCTAATTTAAGTGCTAATATTTGCTTTATGAAAAAGAGGTGTTCATATGTATCCTTCCTGGGAGTATTACTCTGGGTGGTTCTGTACAGAGGATCATAATCAATTGTAAACCTGTAAGCAAAATCTATGTAAACACAACTTGTACAATACGTGTGTTTCCTGCTAAAAAAACAGGGGGCAAACAAGTTCCATTATCTTAAAATTAGGAGTGCTATTTGTTACCAGTTGCTGAAAATAAATGCAAGTTTTATTTGGGGAAAAGTCGTTTATGAGAGACAGCTGAATTGTAATTATAATTAGTCTTCAGTGTCTCAGTGATCCATATCTTGCAGGAGACCTATTCAGTATTTTGTTTTCGTCCTGTCACAGCAGATCTGTGAGTAGAGATCCATTAAGGGATGTGATTATATCTCATCTGCTTCTTCATCTGGTAAAAACTGAGAATTATCTTTGTTTTCAGGCTTTTATACTTTTGTGATTCAGGGCAATCCCCGTGTCAGCAGACTTTAATGTGGAAGGGCTGCTTCATACCACAACTGAGTGAGAAGCAGTACCAGAAAGGCAGGTGGGAAAATGTCCACTGAGGATCATAGCGATCCACAAAGGAGAATTCTTCCCGTAGGAATAATAAACTCCTTCACCTCATGACTGAATTACGTGTCTTCTTGCCAATATTTGCATGAAACCTTGTTTCTAAGTGTTGCCCATCCCTGAAGGAAGAGTTCCGACGTGGTTAGTGATGTGCAATCACGTCTTTTGAGTAGAACAATTAATGCTGGTCTTTCACAACTAAAAAGACCTCTACGGCGAAGCAGTCAAATGTTGCAGGAAGGTTGTTGCTCTAAGTGATAGCAGGATACATTTAAAGAAACTTTCTGTACTAAGAGAAAATGGTTTGTCGCAGAAATAATTGACTTTCATCTGGTTTGAGTAGGGTTCATTTCACTTTTTAGCAGCTTAATGGAGTGGCTTAAGTGAGAGGCTGTGCTTCTGTCAGGAACCGGTCTGCAGATGACAGCAAACCCTCCCTGAAAGAGCCAGCCCAGTAACCCAGAGCTACCCTTTGATGGGCCCAACCTTCTTCTCTCATTAGCCAGGTGCAAAGGCAAGTAGGCTGACCAATTGTGTCTGTAGGTAGATGTGATGAACCTGGGTATGTGACTCAGTTCCTGATGGGCAGGAGAAATCACAGTACTCTGTTGGGTGGTAATACATAACAAAATGGCTTCACATGCAGTTAGAAAGTTCTGCAGGGTTGGTGAGTTGGCTTAAACTCTTTTTCAGCTCCACACTTCAGCAGCACATGGTTGTGGTGGTTGTAGTTCTTGAGTTGAATCTGTTGGAGTTAAAGATATAAGGCAGCCATGAAGAATGTATGAGGAGAATACTACTTTAAATGCAAGTTTAATTTCTTACCTTCCCTGTAGAACTCTCAGAGTTGTGTGAACCTGTTCTTCTGGCAGGTGGCTGGGTGTTCTTGTAGGGCTGAATGACGCCTGCGTGGAGAACTAAGGCCTTGGGACTAATGAGTGAGTGCTCACTGGGCCCTGGTTATTCTGCAAATCAAAGGAGAAGATCCTGAAGAAAGTTATAACGTGACTGGAGTGGTCAGGGCGGTAATTTGCAAAGGGGATGTTGAAATACTGTCATTAGTGGTGGTGTGTGATGCATAGGGGCTTATTTTTGGAAAGTATTGCGTGAGGGTTCAGCCTGCAGGTTTTGAGCACCAGTGATTGTTAATATGTGACACCCAGCAGAGCCATTGTCCTCTTTTCAGGTTTAATTTTGAGATGCATCATTTAGTAAACACAGTAATATGGATTTCTGTATTTCCCACACTTAAGAAAGGGTGAACAAAATTTATGAATTACTTATTTTTTTAGGAGAATTACTGAAGTTTGGATTGCTATCTTGATTCTCTAAACCTGCGTTAAGTGGCAATGTCAAGGGTTCCCACCCCACCTCCTCCTGGGGAGATGTCCAGTGGACCTGTGGCTGAAAGCTGGTGTTATACACAGGTAATCTACATTCCAATGACTTTATTTTATAGTCACAGTTATGGATTTTGGGTTTTTTAAAAAACCCAAAGCCATCTAAAGTTATTGACACATTGAAAAATTATAGCTGACAGTCTAACTAGTTCTCATAGTTAATGCTCACTATGTAAGTTAAATTTTCTTAACATTTTCTGGTCTTTTGTTCAGGTTAAAGTAGTAAAATTTTCCTACATGTGGACCATTAATAACTTCAGTTTTTGCCGAGAAGAAATGGGTGAAGTTCTAAAGAGTTCTACCTTTTCATCAGGGCCAAATGACAAAATGAAGTGGTAAGGTCTTTATTCTAGCAGCTACTTTGGTTTTGTTTTGGGGTTTTTTAATTCACAGGAATTGTAAAGTTAAATTAAAAATAAATAGTAAAACTTGAACATTTCTTGGAGTTTTACTGTAGGTGTGGATTGGTTCTAATTTCAAAGTTTCAGCAGTCACAAAGGAAATGTTTGTTTCGATAGCATGTGTCATTGTGTCTTGTAAAAATATTTCTGAATTTATTCTGAGTATCATTTAAGAATTACAATTTCTTAATTTCTTAATTTATTTCAGGTGCCTGAGAGTGAATCCAAAGGGATTAGATGATGAAAGCAAAGACTATCTGTCATTATATTTGCTTCTAGTCAGTTGTCCAAAAAGTGAAGTCAGAGCAAAATTCAAATTTTCCCTGCTGAATGCTAAAAGAGAAGAAACAAAAGCAATGGGTAAGGGAATATTAATGTATTATTGCATCTGGATTTGTAAGAACATCCTGAAGAACATCAGCAGTGTCATTTTTTTCAGTTGAGAACAGAATTTAATATTAGATAAACTTTAAAAGTATCTTTTTTAATATCCTTTCAGAAACTTAATTAAAAATCCTGTTCATGTTTCACGCGTTTCTGATCACTGAGCTATGTTAATTCTATCCTGAGCAGTATAAATTATAGCACGTTGCTAACTGCTGTCACTCCAAATTCTTGTCACTTACTTTTTCTAGCAGATTATTTTTTCTTCCTGGTAGTAGAGGTGGATTTGCCTGTTTGTAGCTAAAGTGGAAGTGTTTGATTTCCATAGTTAATTAGGAGAAACATACAAAGCTGTGGGATTTTTTGGGTTTTTTTTTTTTAGAAACTCTTTTACAATGTTCTGGTCTGTTTTATCTGATTAACAGTGTAGTCAGTTTTAAAACATGAGCCATACACCCAAGGAATTGGAAGACTTTGAAATAACTGGTGATTTGATTTAATTGTTGTGTTGATATGAAAAACGTATGGAAGGGTCTTAGTGTGAGCACAGCCTTCGTTGGAAATGCTTTTTGGGAAAGCTGAAATTCTTGTGAAAATGTGTGGTTTAATGCTGATCTGCACTGGATTTGTGCTGTTGCAAGTCCTGTGTCTGAAGAATCTCTACTTTCTTCCTTCCCCTACTCCAGGATTTAAGAGGTCTTTCAGGGTCTGTTCTGTTGCAAGGTCTGAATTTCTTCTAGAAACTCTATAGTTCTGCAGTGCTGGTACCCAAAGTTGGTGCTATTTCTCCTTATGTAAATAGGCTCACTTTCAGTCTTTAAAGTAAATCCACAGAACTGAGTGCATATATAAAAACTGACTTGTTGGACTTTTTGGGAAGGAAAGTGAATGTATGTGTTTCATGTGTATGATGGAGATGATTCAGTCCCTGCAAAGCCTCCTGGTTCTGGAGCTTATGTGAGCAAAGCTACACTTGTATACATTTCAGGAGTCTTTGTACACATTTAGGGAACTTCTGAATTGCTCTCCAGAAGGCTAAAGTATCTCCCCATACAGCAAATGAAATGGTGATGCATTTCTTGCCCAGCTTTTTTTGGAATGAAAAGAAGGTTCTGTTTTGGAGAATGCTTCATGTGATCCCTCCCCACTTCCCCTCTGGTCTTATTTCAGAAGCATTCTTACTCTCTTCATTTTGAATGGTCTTTCAAAAATGTAACCCAGAATGTTTTATTCTACATGTATTCTCAAAGCCATTCCCAAATAGCTTCTTCCCCATGTTTTAGTTCTACTTAAAAGTATGTGGTGCTCTTTCCTGTGGTTCATTTTGGGGAAAAAGTGGCCACTTTACAGTGAACAAGCCACGTGAAGTACCTGATCTTAGTCAATCATGTGTCTTTGTACTGAGGTGACTGGGGGAACTCTTTTTTGGGCTGTGAACATTAGAACTGAAAAAATAGTTGTGTGGTCACAACAGATCTGGTGGATTAAAAAAAAGAGTTCTCCTAGGTGCGGCTAAAAGGTAAATATAAATAACATGACCAAAAATAGTTTGCTACTTGAAATCTTTCATTTCTGTTTTGCTGTTTTAGTGCTTTTGCTGTATTTCAAACTAATTTCAACCTGTGAAACAAGATTTTCCATTTCAGGAAGAAGTCAAAACAGATTGTTATGACAACTGCAAAGCGTTGTCAGGACACATTTGTGGTGACAAATTCATTGTAATGGTGCTTCCCTGTGAACAATTTCTGTTTTGACACATTGGCATTCTTAAACAGGAACTGAAAAACTCCTCCTGCTGGAAGGTGCCTAAGATAGATCTAAGGAGCTGATATGGTTTGAATTGCAAATTGTGCTCTACTAAGTTCCAGCAAGTGTTTTAGGAAATAGTACTGTTACAATATTAAAAAGGTTTCAGTCAGTTGTGTGGGTTCTCTAGAAATGTGACACATGATCCAAATGTGTGATATTGATTCATTTGTTTTTATTAACACTTAGCCTTGATGTAGAATGAGGTGTTGTTATTGGTTAATATTTTCCTTTAACTTGCTCTGTTTGTACATAACTGTTTTTTATCAGAAAGCCAAAGAGCATATCGATTTGTGCAAGGCAAGGACTGGGGGTTTAAGAAATTTATCCGAAGAGATTTTTTGCTAGATGAAGCTAATGGTCTTCTACCAGAT
Source organism: Campylorhamphus procurvoides (assembly GCA_013396655.1). NCBI lineage: Eukaryota > Metazoa > Chordata > Aves > Passeriformes > Dendrocolaptidae > Campylorhamphus > Campylorhamphus procurvoides. The sequence continues at coordinate 3,175,772 of WBMV01006647.1, read as the reverse complement.
GACAAGCTTACGTTATTTTGTGAGGTGGGTATAGATTTTTAAGTGGTAAACTTTTGAATAAAATGGTTTCTGCTCCAAAAAGTAGAGATTTATGTTGATTTAAACAGTAACATACTCTTGAAGTTGTCTTCTGTAATCTGTAGACATGGTAAAATATACATTTACTTGCTTTGTCTGCATTGTATTTTGTTTTCTTTTGTGATGCATGTATGCTGAAATGTAGAATGTCTGAACTGGTGACTTGGAAACTGTTGGACTTCTCCGTGAATCTGCCAGGATTGTGTTAGAATCAGCTGTAGAATTATTTATGCTAAAGGTGGCTGATAGAAGTGCTGTCTAGAGAAGTGCTGTTTTACTGAGGTCACTTTTATTTTAAAGAAGCTCTCTTTGGAATTAGAGGATTGTTTTTCACTGGATAAGCAAAAGGAAATGTTTACATACTGGTTCATGTTATAAAAAAACCCAACTAATTGACAGAATCTTTATTCCTCTAGTATCCTAATTGATGGCTTTTAACTAATTAACAGGTCTTTCCTGTAAACTAAACACTTTCTTTTTCTACTAATTATTACATTTTGTTTTCTGGGCAAATGCAAGTGTGCTATAGAAGGTGTGCTTGATAGTGAAAATTAATATTGAGAGCTGTGTAAATTTAACTTCATGTTGTATTATGGGTCACTTCTATAACATCAGTTATGTTGGTAACCTAAATTGCTGTATTAAAATTCAGCAAAAAGCTTACTCAGTGTTAAAAGTGGAAACTAGAGAAAGTAGCAGTGTAAGTAGAGTGTATGTTAAATATACATTGGCTGGTTATCTGGGCTGCCATAAAGTGATTAGTGACTTAGGAGGATGATAGATGCTCTAACTGCTAATAAGTTTCCTTTGATCTGTGTATTTACAGGAAATGTGTAAAATTGTCTTGGCAAGATTACAATTTAATTATATGTCATTATGCTGGGTAGGAAGAATAATTGAAATGTGGCCCTTGAGACTAGATATTGCAAATATAGTGCATCTTATTTTCACTTAGACAAGTTAAATTAGCTGCGTGATAAATTTGTTATGAATACAATTATTTGGGTGATAAAAGCAGATAAAACAAGTGTTTTATGGTTCTATAAAGATACTTCTGAGTATTTTCTCATTTTAAGTTGTCCTCTTAATGAACACTTTGATGTAAATGAACAGCTCTTAAAAATAGTGTTCTGTTTTGGAAATAGATCACTCTCTAATTTTGGAAATGAAATTGAAAAGTAGAAGAAATACTGAATTTTCCACAGAGAAATAGTGTCATTTAAATTTTGATGCTAATTGTTGCATATAACTGTATGTCCCTACAAAGTTCTCAATGTTTTAATGGGAGTGACTTTTGTGAAGTGCTTGACCTACTCTGATTATAAATGCTGAAGGAAGTCAAACATCTAGCTGTGCACAATGAACATGTTAGAATAACTTTTGGCTTGTTTCAGGGTAAAGGGAAAAAATGACATTCCAAATATTTTAAGAATTTATTTGGATGTGTCATTCTAGCTCTTCAGCTGTCATTAGATATGCCAGGTGTTATTTGAAGAACCTGTTTCTATAGACAAGTCTGAAGTTTTTGTGCTTTTAAAACTTAACTGTAAATTCTAGTTTCTTTCTACTTGTATCCTGGTTGGAAAACTGACTTCCCACTTCTTAAAACTGTATTGCATAAAACTTGTCAGACATGACAGGTATTTGGTAAAAGTCACTCATTACTGGCTGTGTGGTTGGCTCTTCTTCCTGGTGGGTTGCAGGAAGGTTATTTGGTCCTCTTTGTCAGCAAAGATGTTCTGTCTTGCCAAAGGTTCTTAAGATCAGCTGGATATGCCCTTGGATTGGATTCTGAAGGGTTGTTAAATTGAATATCTTGTAGAGTCTGGTGCTGCCACCACCAAGTGACCTTGTGATTAGATGCCACCTCAGTTTTGGGGTTTTTTTAAGTGAACTGATCTCTATTTTGCTCAATTCTCTCTTTCCATATAATCTGAAAGTACTGAAGGCTTACAAGTGTTTTCGTTTGCTAATGGAATATTCTCTGCAGGGATGTTTTTCCTCATGAGTGCTTTCACAGATCTCTTACCTGGCTTAGGCTGAGAGAGTAGTCTGGGGAATCACTCCTTCCTGTTAGAGCAACACAGATTCAAAATGAAGAAAATTATATTATAGTTAACAGAATAATGTCTCACAGACAGAATTTGTGCAAGTCGATGAGTTTTCAATGGTTACATGGGATTAACTTGGTTGGATTTCAGCTTGATAGAAATAAATTTAAAAAAAAAAACAACACAACTTTCCATATATATTAGAAACCATTCTAAAAGAAGCTTGGAAGATCAGCAGTCAGTTTAAGTGCACATGAAGAGTGTGTAGATAACCTGCCCAGGCACTGTAGCTACCAGGAGGTTGCTGAGTGGACAACTGGGATCATGAGCTTTGAGTCAAGGCTCTGGAGAAGCAGGACTCTCCTCTGGCAGCACCAGATGAGCTTGGCTAAGCTAAAACATCCTTTGTGTGTGTATCTCCTGAAATCACTGTGTATATGAAAACTGTGAAGCAGAGCACGCAAGAACTCTACAGTCTTTTTTTCAATGTTATAAGTGTAGTCTTCCTGTGAAAGAGAAATTTTGCAGTGCTTTGAGTTTTCTTTTTTTAAAAGGTGGAAGAATGTAAAGGAATTTATTATATTCACAAGGGGGAGTGGGATGATGCAGGGAATTAGGCAATGGCTCAAACCCCCAAGCTGCTGTCATAATTGGATCACCCTCCTCCTCTGGTCTGGAGTTCGGTTTGCAGTACTCCAACTTTCAGTGAAGCTTAGCTGTGCTGTTTTTGCAGATTTATTCCAGATGCTGTGCCTCTGGAAATCAACCAAAGCCCTGATCCTGACAGTACCAGCATTTTCTCTTAACACATAATCCTAATTTTTTGTATTTAGGAGATAGAGTGATCAAGATCTCGTAGCATAGCTCTTTACAAAGGTTTTATTCTCAGGTGTGTGCTCTCAGACAAGAGAAGCAAAACCTGTTGAGCTCTTCTGTTTTCCCAGCATACTGATTAAAAGGACTTAGTATGTGAAGATCCCTGAAAAAAGCAATTAGGAGTGCTACTGACCTGTTTACTTCTTATATGAAAGACTTAAACATGGGGAATAATGGCAATATATTCACTTCAAATGGACATATTTCACCGTTTTCTTAACTAGTTCTGTACAGAAATTACATCCTGAATAATTGCATTACTGAAGTTACCTACTGCATCTTGTATTTGGAAAATAATGGCATTTAATCTTGTTTGGAGAACAATCACTTGTGATTCCTGCCTCAGCTGGATACAGTAAAAGGAAATAAGGAAGGAGCTGTTACTTGCACTTAGTTTGCATTATGACATTGCAGGTTAAGTATGAACTTACTGTCATTGAAATAGTTATATCTTAATGTATATAGATATAAACATAAAATATATTTAAATATTCAAAAAAAGTTCTGTGGGTTATTCTTACAAAATTTTCTGTGACCTTGTGATCCTGATGATCTGTATAAAATTTTATATGTATGTTCAAATGTGTAAAGAGTGTTGAACTGTTAATTTTTAACTCTGAAATAGTGTTAACTTTTTTTTTTGATCCCACTGGTATCCCAAGAACCTTATATTGCCTTCACTTTGACATTTCTGTCCGGTGGCATGTGGTATTCTGCTCTCTCTTTTGGTTTTGGTTGGATAAGTAAACTATAGAGTCTCTAAATAAAGCCGTATTTGTTTTATTTTACTTCAAAGTAAACTGTAAAGCATTGATTTATGGTTCTGGTGTAATGCCCGAATCATCACTGTTTTTTGCTTTGCTTTGGAATTGCTGAAATTGTAGCAATAGGTACTGTAATTTTATTATTATTATTTTTATTGGCATTCAGTTATGAAGGAGTTGTCTTGCTGTGATTTTCTGTTAGGTAAGCGTGGTCCAAGACTCAGTAAATATATCAGGACAGTCTAATACAAACACTTTGAAGGTACCTGAATGTCGACTAGCAGAAGATTTAGGGAATCTCTGGGAAACCACAAGATTTACAGATTGCAGTTTTTATGTAGGAGGACAAGAATTCAAAGCTCATAAATCTGTCCTTGCAGGTACTTTCTACTTTTGTATTGCTATTATTTTGTAATTTAAATTGCTAAGAGTTTAAAGTTTGATTACATTTAATACTTACTTTTCTTGATACAGCACGATCTCCAGTTTTTAATGCAATGTTTGAACATGAAATGGAGGAAAGCAAAAAGGTAAGCTTTACTGAAAATGTTACGTGTAAATACTTGTGTCTTGTGAAAAAGGCGAAAAGTTGCAGAAAACTTAAGGTATTGCAGATTGAAGAAGATGAGAACTGTGTGATGGTGCCTGAGGGTAGGAGGGCCTACTCCTGAGTGCTTCCTACTGAGTTCTGAGGGAGTTGATGTACTCAGAGCAGAGAGGTGCTGCAGGGCTTTTCTTTCCAGGTCCTTGTATCTGCTCTAGATAATTATTTTTTTTTAAACATCAGCTACTGATGTAATTGACCTGGTACTCTCTGTCCCTTTTTGCTTTAGTTTATATCTTCTCATAAGCTGAGTGACTTGACTAAGGTTCTGCTGTAGTGTATTAAAGTATTTTTTATGGTAGCCAAGAAACAAGGGGTGAATTATGGCTCGAATTAAGCCCTGAGGCAGTGAAGCACTGCTTTTCATTCACAGCTTCTGCAGGCACTTGACCTGTGTAAGTGTTTTGGATGGATAGTTAATCAGCAGAGAGCTGCTTCTGCTTTTATGCACTTGATACCTCCCACAGTGAGGAGCTGTTTGTGTCTTTCACGAAGAAGAATATCAAAAACAGGAATAGATGATGGTCTTGAAGGCTGCAGGATGCCACTGTGTGAACAAATAGATCAGATTAATATGGTACTGTAGTACAGTTGAGTTTCACAGACATGGCATTTTGCTTCCCTGCACTTCTCCAGTTTGGAAACTTTCATAGTTGAAATTCTAATATTTGGAACATTTTATTGAGGTTTCTGGGCTGAAAGAAGCCCAGATATGTTACAGCTTCAGTAAAGTGCCATGCCAGGCCTTTGCCTTCATGTTAGCAGTACATCTCCAGCACAGCCCTACTCCTAAATAGTGTGATAGGGAACCAGAACACACCAGGACATCTCATGTGCTGATGGCCTGTGATTTTTGTACTCCATTCAAAAGTCTGCGGCTAGTTTCTGTGTCCGTGACATAATTTTCTGCTTCATTAGTTGCTCCTAGGGAGCTCTAGTATAGAATTGGGTCAAACATGCAATACTGTTCTTGTATGAGGATGGTCTTCAGCTACACTATGTCAGTTCAATATGCTTTTCTGCATTCTGAGAACAAATCTTAGGTTGTGTTGACTCAGTTTAAGTCAAGCAAAAAAATGGCTTAATTTGTTCTGTCTACTGCTCTGACTTCTGATATTCCAAACATATTGTTAGTGGGTTGGAAACTTAGAAGCATTTTTAAATAGTCCTGAAACTGTCTCAGTTTTTGTGTATGACCTCTAAGATAGAGTCCAGAGTTGTACATTTCTAGACAAAAAGTTGCAATTACTTTTTATTGCTGCAGCTTTTCCAGCTGATTTCTACCTGACTTTTAGGAGCTTTTTTGATTGCTTTCTGCTTAACATTGCTAACTTAAATTTGTAAGTGCTTTGTATGATGGATGGCAGTGAAAACTTATAGTGTGCATGCAGATGGTAATGGATATTCACTTTAAATTTGTAGCTGAATTTAAAAGACTTCCATTGATTCTTCTTTACCAGAATCGTGTAGAAATAAACGATGTAGACCCTGAAGTTTTCAAAGAAATGATGAGATTCATTTACACAGGAAAAGCACCAAACCTTGAAAAAATGGCTGACAATTTGTTGGCAGCTGCAGACAAAGTAAGTGATTGACTCTGAAGTTCTCAAACCTGATGTTTGTTTGTGGAATGTTCTTATTGAAGAAATCTTATTTTCACATTGATATATATTTTGATTTTTTAAATATGAGAAACAGATCTCATAAAAAAATGGAGAAAGATGGGAAAGAGTAGATAATTTTTTTAGCAGCAGAAGGCTGATAAATCTTCCTTGAACAGAAGTGTTTCAGATATTTATTTGCTATCAGGTTTTTTTAGAAATTGGAGACCATTAATACGATTTGGAAAATTGATCTTGAATAAAATGTATCCTAGATCTTTGTGTTCTTCAAGAAAATTTATACAAGTTCCTGAATTAACTGTGCTCCCTAAAGTACTTCTACTTTAGAATTTTCATCCTTTTTTCTTTCCTACAAACATAATAATTCCAATCTTTTATCTCTTCTGTGCTGGGATCTTGTCTACTCTTTAAATTGTTGCTCTGTGAAATACTTTTTCTACTGCGATTTTTGAGATAAAAGGGCTTATAGCAGCTCAGCAATTAAGGTTATTTTATAAATGATTGCCTCTATTTAAGGAATAATTGATAAATGTAGAGGCTGTTATAAGGTACACTTGTATGATTGTCTGCAGTACCAGAAAATAAAAATGAAGCCTGTTCAGACTGCATCTTGCTTCTAAAAAGAAGCACAGTTTATTCATGCCAAATATAATATGGGAATGCATTTGTTTTACATCACATTTCTTGTACGCTGTGTCAAAAATATGACAGAAATTAAGAAATTCAGAGATGGGTTGGGTCTATACTTGAAACAGGGTAATATATTTTCCCTTGGACACTTTGTTGAAACTCAGCATTTTACAGTTTCTTGGCCCTTGCTTTGAGATGTGAACATACCTAAGACTGATTTTGATAAAGAGCCCATGTGTGTTCCTTGCTCTTCCTTCCTCACCAAACTGAAGGGAGTCAAAAACTTCTGAATGAATTATTTTTGTTGTTTTAATAAAAATTCTGTGAGTAAAGTGTTTGATCAGTTGGTCAAGCCTAATGCTTGTCTTACATTTGAGGACTCTTCAATGCAGCCTGTTGTGTTTTGAAATACCTGTTTGAAAGCGGTTTGATGTTAATCTTGGGAGGCACCAAACATTTTCACACCTGGAACTGTCTTAAGAACAGTAGAGGTAAGGGCAGAAGGAATGAGTTTGAAGAATGATTAGTGTAGTTTCTCTCTTTTGCCAGTATGCACTGGAACGGCTGAAGGTGATGTGTGAGGAGGCACTCTGTAGTAACCTCTCGGTAGAAAACGTGGCTGACATTCTTATCCTCGCAGATTTGCACAGCGCTGAACAGTTAAAAGCACAAGCAATAGACTTTATTAACAGGCAAGTAATATTTATGGGATCTAAATACATCTGCTTTTATGCTTTGTGTACCTTTTCAATATTGGCACAATTCTCTCTTACAGGTGCAGTGTTCTTAGACAACTTGGGTGTAAAGATGGGAAAAACTGGAATAGCAAGTAAGTTTCCCTGCCCCACGATGTTCTGTACAAACACTGCTAAATAGACTGCAGATCTTAAGAACTGTTGCTTCATTTCCACACTACTGAGGCCTGTCACTGACTGTAAGTAAAGTAGGATTCAGCAGATGCTACCCCAGTTATGATTGTGACTTCCCCTTTAAATGATAGGGAATGTTAACTGCCCTCCAATGTGAGATCCTAACAATTGCTGGCTTTTATTCCCCCTCCTAGGGACACAGTGCTGTGAGATGGTGACAGCAGCCTTTATAAAGGAAACCATTCTCCTGACTAACCAGGTTTGTACCTGGAGGAGTGATAACCCCAGTGTGGTTTCAAGACTTGCTTAGGTCAGTCTGAGCCTGCAGTGTTGCCTGAGCCTGCAGTATTTCCAAAGACAGGAGGGCAGTTGCTCTTTTTGCTTTTGGGGACGTGTTTGTGCACCTTCCCACATGCCAGCACTGCTACTCTGGAGGCCACACAACTAGTCAGGCAGGTCCTTTGGATCTGGTTGACTCTGAGTGCTCCTGCCTACAATGAAAATAGGTTGAGACTGTGTGGCTCAGACTGTAGGACTGATTGCAGCAGCAGCTCAGGTGAGTCATGGGGTAGAAGACAGAATAGCCAGTGGTAGGGTAAGACAGTAAAAGGGCAATACCCCATTATTTCTCACTGTCAGAATCTCTAGAGAAGTTAAAGGCTGTGTTGTACCAGTTAGTTTCAATTAGAGTGTTTCTCCTTTAAATAAAAAAGGCTTCACAGGCCTAGTGATTGAGGATGGAGTGGAAAAGAAGGGGCTCGTAGAAAGTAAATAGTAAAGTACCAGTAATAAAGATAAGTCAGAATCTTAACTTTGTAAACTAGTTGATGTACTTATTCCCTCTCAAGAGATTTGGAAGTTCCTGAGCTGCCTTCAGTCTTGAATAATTGCTAGTTAACATGCTGGCCATCTTTGCTTCAGCTAAACCATCTACAGTAAATCAGGGAAATAATGTGAGAGGGCCTGGCTTAATTTACTGACTCTGGGCACCAGGGAGTCTGAACTTTGGTATTGTTTCTCAAGGCACTTATCTTTACTGACTTGCAGCAGAAGATTAAAGGCTTGTGTTGCATTAGAAATCTGCCAAAGGTGTTTTAGAGATCATATGGTGTAGAGGTCAGCTGCTAACTTTATGCTTGATAGTGTTCCTGAAACAGTATGAGGGTGCTCATGAAAGGCTTTGAAAATGCAGAGGAACAGAAACTTGGGGTTAATATATGAGTGTTAGTTCCAAATTACAAATGTATACTGTGTCAGTGTGGCATCCTTACCAATCAGTGTAATATTCTTCAAGTGCAGAGTGAATTTTTTTGCCTTTGTTCTATTTCACCAAAAACTAAATACATACATTGAGTAAATACATAGTTTTTAATCTCTTGGATGTCAAAGTGATACTTGCTGAAATCTGTTGTTGTTTCTATGTTAGTTAAAAATCAATTGTGGCCATTGAAAGCCATTTTCAATGTAGTCCATCATCTGCTCTGAAAAAAACAGTGAATATTCTCAAGAATGCTCCACTGGTACTGAGACTGCAGCTCCCAGGGAAGGCTTCTGTAGCCAGCCAGCTAATCTGTCTTCATGGCTCTTTCTAGCAGATGAACTACATCATTTTTGCTGCAGTTTCAGCTGATTCCTTTTGCCATCCTTCTCTCCCCCCAAATTGAGCATGCCCTTTTATGTAATGAGATTATCATGTCTTGCCTTGCTTTTTGTCTCTGCCCTGGACCTCATTTTCCTGCAGTTTTCCTCTATTTTATTGTTTTTCCTGAGCAATTTCAAGGTGGTTATCCTATGATGGTGCCCAGTATTGGATGTAGTTCTCCAGCTGAGGTCTTGCTGGTACTGAGTAGAGCAGAATAAGTGCCTTATGTCCTACATCTGATTATATTGATGTACTCATATTGCAGTTTGCTGCTTTTTTCCATTCACTGGCATTCACTGTCTGTCCTTTTCCAATGGCTCCTCTGCAGTAGTCCTGCCTTGCCTGCTCTTCTCCACTGTGCATTTCGTTTACAAAATTGTGTGACTCTTCTTAATGCTTCTGTTTTCAGCCAAGCAACAGACATAATGGAAACAGCAGGCTGGAAGTCCATGATCCACTCCCACCCTCACTTAGTAGCAGAGGCCTTTCGCGCACTGGCGTCTGCACAGTGTCCACAGTTTGGCATTCCACGCAAACGGCTAAAACAGTCATGAAATCTTCCATGAACTTTAGAGAAATTGGACTGACTCTACTCCTCCATGTCCAGAGGTGTTCTCACAAACCATAACAAGAGTTTTCGTTATCCTTGTCCACAGAACAGAAGCTGAAAAAGCCTATTGTTTGCTTTTCAGATGGATAATTTATGGTTTAATCCTCAGCTTTAAATTAGACTGATTACTCTAATTCACTGAAAGGCCTTAAATTATCTTCAATGACTCTCTAGTCCATATAGTCTAATGTGTCTTGATTTTTTTTAATTATTATTTTTAATGTGCCTTGTCTTTTTGACTAGGCTCTGCAGGATTGCACTAGCTCCATAATGCAGTAAAGTTGAAAACTGAAGATTAATTTTTGAAAGGGATCTTCCATTATTTTCAGAAGAAAAAAAAATTATAGTTTGGTCCTGTGCTAACTGGAAGGTTTTGACTGGCCTCTCATTAAAAGCACTTGAACCAGAGGCACATCATGTACCCTCGGCAAGTGCTAAATATAGGGAGAGCCTGTTTACCTTCAGCGAATGCCTACAGGCTATTTATGGCAATATACTGCTTTGAACATAATTTATTTTTCATTGTGGGGGCAAATATGCAATGGTTTGGCCCAAAAATGTATTTTCATTACAGTTTGTAATGCTTATTGTGTGTGTGTCAAAGCTGTCCAAGCGGTGAAAAGAAACACAGAATAAACCTCTTGCTTGTGTTTCTTTACGGTCCATCATTAGTTTACATTTAATGCAGAACTGAACGAGAGGTAAAGAGTTCAATGTGAAAAGGAATAGTGTTGTATATGGACAAAATATATCCCACGTGTATGGTTACATAGAAAAGTAAAGGATGCATAGAATGACCAAATGTAAATTGAGGAAATGGGCCAAATGGATTCTGAATATGCACTTTTAATGTGTAACTTTTGTATGTTGTGTGGTACATATATATTTTGCTTTTGATGAATTAATGAGGTACAGGTAATTGTGGCTTAACTTTTTAGATACATTTTAAGATGCCCACAGCCACATGGGATTTAGTTTTGTTAGAAAAGAAAGGCATGTCTTTTTAAGACTCAATTGAAGGTGGCTATTGCAAGCTTTCATATTTAAGTAACAGAATATTTTCGCTTATTTGAGAAAGGCATGTGAATGGTAAAAACTTTGAAGGGATTTTTCCCATCTTGACTTATTGCACAGCTTCCATTAACACCCGAGGAGGCTGTGTACACATCGAGGAGTATTTCCCTGAAATGTCAGATGGTATTTGCAAGCAGAGACTTGCTCAGTCTTGCATTTCAGTTATTGTACTAGCATTGTGGATGGTATTGAAATTCTGCATAATGTGAAAAGGATGAAACATTTGTAAACTGCTTGTCACGGGCCAGTTCTTTATTTTATGAACCTTAGCTTTAATATCAACATCCTCAGTGTTTGATAGCTTTGTTTACAATTGGGAGGAAAAGTCTGCAGTAGTGCACACTCTAAATGTTCCCTGAGTTATTGCATTGAGTTTACTGTAATAGTGATAATACGCTGTATTTCTGTTTTTGGGAAGACTTGGGTTTAGCAGTGGGGAATGGGAGGAGATCTCACCTAATTTATGAACATATTTGCATAAGGGTTTGAGTTGGCCTCTTCAAAAGAGTTACACAGGAAGGAAAGAGGAAGGATTTTGGATTTTTTACTGTCTTAAAAATCTCTCTCCTCATTTTATTGAGATTCATCTGAATTGCTCTGAACAAAATTTTTGGAGGAAAGATATAGTTTTATACTTTGGCTTCTTGTAAACCACTAGCAAAGGTAAATTGGAAAAAATGCCCGGTCCGGTATTGAAGACTAAAACCTCTAAACATGCATTTTCTTCTTCTCTTCTGACTAAATCTGTATGATGGATAAAGTGTAAAATCAGAAACTTTAATAATACATAAGGCATCAAATTATATATTTACAGAGATTTATCCTTTGACCAATTTTTAACTGTTTACCTGAAATAAGGTCTCATAAGCATTCTCTACAGTAAGAGAGTAAAGGTGATTATTCCAAAATCATGATGTTTTGCTGCACTGTGTAATGCATTGGGACTACAGATCCTCGTGCTGAGCACTGTAAAACTTGCAGCTCTCATGTGCAAAGTGACTTGAGTATTTAATGCTGTAATGATTGCCCAGGTCAGCCGGTTTTAAAGTAACAACATACAGTAATCAGATGGAAAGTTTAAGGATTTCTGTGAATTTTTTTTTAAAGAAGCTTAATAGCACACTTTGTACCAAAAAATGTCAGACACTGTGCTGTGATATCATCTACATCGTGGAGTGTCCCCTTCCTCAAGTCAGGCAGTGTAAACCATGTTACACTAACAGGAGAAAGCCCTATGATGATTGACCTGTTTAGATTTGACTTTATTTATTATGTATGTTTTCAAGTTTTGTCAGCTCTTAAGAGAAAGGTAAAACAGTTGCTGTATTCTTAAGTGAGTGCACTAATTATTCACCTCTTTAATTACCTACATGCAGTGTTCTCACTGGAACGGGACAGCTGGTCATTACCACCTTCTCCTTCGGATTCAGTAGCTTGGTTTCATTCCCCACATCTCAAGAACTTGCCCTTCAGAGCCTCAGTTCTCAGCTCAAAGTGCAGCAGATGGAAAAAACTATGGAAATCAACAGACAGGGCTTTAGTCAGGCTGAAATCTTAGGGTGTTTTTTTTTTTGTTTGTTTTATTTTTCTTTCTTAGTTTTCTCTACAGATTAGGAATACGACATGAAGGTGCCATGCTTTGGCTTGCCAACACTACTCTCTCAGATAGATGTGAACCACCACTTCCATGCTTTTCTGGGGAGAACCCTGCATGTGTCCTGTGTGTGTGCGCGTGTGTGTATGACTGTGCGGTGTTTTTTTGTCAAGGATGACTTTCTAAAAATAAGGACTCAAATTGCTGTTCAAATGCTACTATGTATTATATATATATTATTTTTTTTTCCATTCGAGCGTCTCCTAAGGAGATGCTTTGGGTGGAAGTTGCTTCAATAAATAATCCTTATTTCCTAGTCCATTTACTGCATGCAGAAGTATGAACACATTGTGCCTTTTTAGGAAACTGTTGCAATGAAGGGAAGGTTTAACAGGATACAAGGTCTTTGTAAAAGGTATTTTTAAAGGTGAAGGAGAATCCCATTTGGTACACAATTGAGATGGAAAAGTTACAAGTTCCCCATTTGACCTTTGTTGCATGTTGATTCTTGCTTCCTAAATTCAGTTTCACCGAAGTAGAAACTACACAAACAAGTGGAATAAGTATTACAGATACAAGTTGAGTAATGATATATTTTTGTGAAATTGTGATAATATTTGCTGTTACAAGATAAGTGTATGTCAAAATGTGATAATTATGGACACAAAGTTACTCTAGTTCTGATGTTTTTCTAAACATGGAGTATTCAGTATAAAATTCACCTTTGCACAGAAGATCAGTAAAAGACCTACATGGGGATTATGTTCCTTTTAAATCCTCGCAGCAAGTTTTCTCCCTTGGGAGAATAAAATTACGTGCAGTATTTGAAACTGTGTTTCATGAAAGACAGTGAATTGAAAATGTGAGTTATTGCTACCTGAAATATTGTTGAATTTTACAGTTGGTAAAAATTCCTAAGCTTAATTGATTTTTTTTTTTTTTGGTAATTGACAAATGGAATGTTACCTGTCCTCTTTGTCTGGTGTTGATAGTGTATTTAGTGCAGAGCTTAGCTCCTTAGCTAGCAAGACAATTAGTCTCATAACTTGGCTTCTGCTTACAGTAAATGGACTATGTTTGTAAAGGGAATTCACTATTTCAAGTGTTTTGCAAGGAACTTCACTGTATTTGTAACCTGGTTTTTGAAGGCTTAAGATCAATGAGTCCTATTTTAGAAATTAAACCAGTGAAATGACTTAGACCTGTTTTGGGGTGGAAATAAATAAGAGAATTCAGATATGTAAACAGTTGTATCAAACCATCCAGCCTTTTTTTATCAGCTGATGTTAATGGTGAAATACTTTTTGTACCTTGTTGCTGAAAATATTTTTGCGTTTCAGCACATCAAGTTACAATAAAGTTGTTACTTATACAGAATGTGCCTGTCTGGCTTGTATTTGTTTTTTTATTTATTATTTTTCTCCTGTATTTGTTCTCAGTGGCTCCCTTTGCTTTGAGCAAGGTATTTTACCAGTCAGTCTAGTGTAAAATATGCTGCCGTGCTTTTGGAAACCTCTTTTGGGGAGGATCATCTTGCACCCTTGCTCTGATCTCCACTAACTGAGTTATTTTTCCATTTTGACACTTCTAAATTTCTTAAGAGCTCTGAACAGCTTAACTTGCCTACCTGAGAAGGGTCTGCCTTTCCACAGACTCTGTCAGGAATGATGCTCTGTGGGAAGAAGGGTTGATCCTGTGGTAATGAAGATGGGCTTTGTGGGTTTTAAGAGATTTGCTTTCTTTTCCCACCTGCCATTAAAAACTCATCTTTTGTCCTGTCAAAGAGTATAGGCTTATGATGAGCACATGCAACAGGAATGCTGTTTGCATTTGTTACAGGAGAAGTGGTTTGTGAAAGTAATCTCTGGGGGGAGTTCATGGGGTTTAATGTGGCTATAAATATATTGCAGTATTATGTAGGACTGTTGGTATTGAGAGGTGTCTTCTGTGACTGGATTTTGGACACTCCAGAATGTCAAGGTAAGTTATTTTATTAAAAGTGTTTGTGTGTTGGTACATGCAGGATTCTCCAGGTTCAACAGTGGCAGAGCTCCCACCTTCACAGGCAGTTCCAGTAACCTGCAAGGTAAACAGCACTGCTACCACTGCCAGTGGTAATAAGAATTATTTGTGTTAATCCAACTATTTGAAATGAGCTTCATCTGTTAGCTAAAAGAATATTAAACCTCATTATTTCTTTTTTTAGAAGGCTATATTTTTATCCTGAGTCTTTCTGAAGTAATTTTTCTTCCGAGATGTTTATCTTGTCATCATACAAAAGTTCTCTTTGTTATTCAGCAAAATGGATTCAGTGAGCATTGATTAAAAACCGTACCTATTTTCTTTCTAAAATGAATTGTAATACTAATTTGTGTGGAAATTGGGCATGTAAGGAAATATTTTCTCTTTTTAGATGAATGCTTCTGTTATAAGTATTTTACAGTGTAGTGTCAATCCAGTCTAGTGTATGTCCCCTTTTGTTAAAAAGGGAAAGCTCAAATAACAAATCTCAATTGGTAGGATATGCTGTTGGAGGAAAAACCATCTCTTGCCACACAGAATTGCCCTTCCTGCCATCCAATGAAGGGACAGTTTGTCTTATGGTGCCAGCTTAACCAGTCCCTGGTAGTGCCCCTAGAAGAGAAGTTATTTCAGAGTGCAGCCTGAGCAGTCACAGGTGAGAAATGTTGCTTAAAATGTGTCTTTGTGCCACTTCTCCAATCCAGACATTAGTGGGTTTGTATGTTTAAGATAACTTGTTGCTATTTAAGTGTTACCCATTCCATTACAGACTTAGCTTGCCATGTTTATTAAATAAATTAGATTAACAATCAAACTGCTTCCATTATACACAAACATCTTTGCACTTCACATTGTGATAGTATGGGAACAGAGGAAATGCTGTTAATTGCCATTTAAAATTAGAGGAGTTTTGAACAGTTTGTCTTTCTGCAAACTTCTTGGGAATTTTCCACTAGAGGAACTTGGATTTTGTTGTCAATTTTGAAGATTCCTTCGTTGTACTCTCAGAGAAAGCTGGAAAAAATACAAGTGCAGGAGTGGAATGAAACATTTCAGATGTATGATGCAAAGAACTTGCTTTCTCCCTTACAAACACTGCATCTAGGCAAAAAAAAACCCAACCCAGGCTCAGCTGTGAGAATTCGTGAGTGCTTTGGAATGGCATTCCAGGGGGTGTCAAATAAGTTATATTTTAAACACTATGTGAAGTTGATGCTCCTAAGTGCAAAATTGGGTTTCTCACGAGTCAAGTATAAATAACAGAAATGAGCTTGTGATTCGAGACTCGGGAGGGAAAAATAACTTTGCAGAGTTTGCTTGGCCTTGGCTTATAGAGAAAGAAGCAAGAGTGCTTTGAGTTCTCAGTTAAAGTATTTTGAAGGAGCTTTGGAGCCGGTGGTGATTATGATCCTGTCAAGCAGGGAGCAGATTGGACTTCTCGGAAAACGTTGCCTGACACCGACATTTTTGTCTTGCATTCTTAGCAGGGTTTGGAGCATAACAATATTTTCGTGCAGGTACTGTATTTCAATCAAGGGTTTGTATATAATGAGTGGAAGTCTCTGCTCTGCCAAACTTATGCATGTTTCATGCGTTGGCAGTGATAGTCATGTAGAAAATAAATTGCACCATGTCAGACTTTGCGCTGCTGATCAGGATGGAGGCAACTGGTGCTGCATTTTAAGCAGCTACAGTTTTTGACTTCCCACGTTTCTCACTGCGTAGTTGACTGAGACATTTCAGCTTGAAAAGGTAAGTTTTGAAGCATATGCAAAAAAATTCTAATAGTGTGACATCTTAAAGCATAGAAGCTTTAACTGCAGGCTGACCTAATTTTAAAATCAATTGCCATTTTAAATTTTCCATTTGTAAGTTGCTGACTTTCTGCAAGCTTTGAAATTAATTTTATGTATTATGTACACAATTTTCTAACCCAGCTGTGTTTATCGACTCTTGAAATTTTTGAAACAAACCACCTACTTGCTGCTGAAGTGTGCAACTAAAATATTTACCTTCTGTGGTCAGAAAAGACTAAATCTTGCTCGTGCGGTTACGCCATCCCCAGATTAAGAGCTTGGTGTTTTTTGTGAAGCCCACACTGTATGGTTTTAAATGGAGGAAAAAAGTCCATGAAATGGTGCATCTTCTCCCTGTCACGTCTTGCAGAGGGCCTGTTCCTGTCAGACACACACATGAGGGAGTTCCTATCCCACCAAACCTTCATTCCTCCCTTACAGCAGGATTGGAGTTCACTGTGCTGGATCAGAAGAGTCTGTACCCACACAACTCACCTGGGGAGGGTCATCCCAGGGCAACAAAAAAAGGGACATAAAATATTGGTTTGCGTCTTCATTGGCTTTTCTGGTCAAGGTGAATTGGAGGCATAGGTATGGAGAAGTGTGGGTATCTTTTTGGGTTCTTCAAATGCCTTGTTTATGTGCTTTAAATGTGTGCTGGCACCTATCAAATAATACAAATAAGTACAAAATACCCAGGGAACCTGCAAAAGCTTTATAATGAAATTTTATCAAGTTCAGTTTTCCCAATTTAAAGAAATGGAGATGCAAATTTCCTTGTGACAGTGCCTTTATGAAAAAAAAAAGTGTGGTGTCAGGTGTAGTTAATCTCAGGACAAGCTGTAAAAGGGGTTAAATTGTGTACTAGATTAGGAAAATATGCAGTATTTTACCAGTAATGCTAGAATAGCAGGCATCTACTTTT
This sequence comes from Campylorhamphus procurvoides, assembly GCA_013396655.1. Lineage (NCBI taxonomy): Eukaryota > Metazoa > Chordata > Aves > Passeriformes > Dendrocolaptidae > Campylorhamphus > Campylorhamphus procurvoides. Next base: position 3,158,615 of record WBMV01006647.1, on the reverse strand, counting down.
GACAAGCTGACAGACCAGAGAATTGAAACTTAATGAATCTTAATGCTTTCTGTCATGTACTTCAATTTTCTCAAATTATTTCTCCAATTAGTTCTAGTCTTTGTGAAGGAGTGATTAATGATAATTAATACATTCTTATAATTTGCATATTCCATCTCCAGTGTTTCTAAAAAAATACAGATTTGTGTATGGGTGAGGCACGTTTGTCTCTTATTTCTTTGGGGGGCTGATGCTTTTCAGGATTTCAGTCTTGTACTTCCAATTGAACAGGGAGAGTATGGTGGGTGCATTAGGGAGTTTGATATACTCTTTCCACATAAATAATTTGGGCAAAACCCAGATCTTCAATCTTTCCTGTAAAGATGTTTTCCCAGCTACTCTTTAGTGGAGAGGTAGAATAGTAAAGTTACTGTCGGGAGTTTAACTCACCCATGAGTCTGCATCAGCTTTGGAAAACATCAACAGGTGCAGTTTGGCAAACTGGGTAAATCCTGGAGGGCATCTGTTCTTCAGAAGCTGGTTTTGGTTTGATTGTTTTATTTTATTTTTAGAGTTTCTATATGCCTCCTTTATGTTGTCACTCAGTTTTGTTCTACTCCTGCCATGCACACATGGATGGATTTATCCAAATATGTGATCATCTGAATTTTGTGTTTAAAATCAGCAGAGCATGAAGTTTTGAAAACTATTGTTTCTTGTCTGCAGAGGGGCTCAAGCTTTCCATGCTGCTCTGCAGGTATCTAATGTTTGACTCTTCAAAAAATAGGCAGCCCAAAAAAACTGCAGCAATTTTGGCTTCTGCCTAATTGGTTTGTGCCTTCTGATACAAATGCCCATCCAGGGGAAAGAACTGAGATCAAGCAAAAATATTTTTTTCAGTAGTAAAAAAGGGCAGTAGAGTAAAACTTCGTGTTTCATTGGCAGGAAATAAAGATTCAAATTGAAGAAATAGAACTGAATATTTGACAGGATAATTGGCTGAAACAGAATTTGTTCAAGGGAGATGCTTTGAAGCCACTAATACAGAAAAATACCTTTGGGCTGTTCCTGGGGCTGCTGTGACCCTGCAGCTTTCCTGCCCAAATTGGGGAGGACACACATTTCAGATGCCTGTTGGGAGCCTGCAAGAGTGTCAGGGTCTGTATGTCTGAAATTAGCATCTCTGCAGGTAGCTCTGCAAAGGCTTCTTTAGACATGCTTTATCAGAGACATGGAGTGCTTGCAGTTTCAACTACTTTTTAAATCATGAAATACTTTGTTCTAGTTGTCTTGCCACTTGTACAGCTAAATAGGCAGTGTTTACTGGGGCAGTGTGCCCTGATTATATTCACCTCTTAATATTCTGTACAAATTTTAATGGAAGTACTTAAAGAGAATATAGAAACTGGCTTTCTGGAAGAATTATCCTGAAAAAAGTAGTATGGGTGTTCAGGAGGTGCTGAGGTGGTAACCAAGGTGCACACTTAGGGGGTGCAGTTTTCCAGTAAGGTGATATTCTGGGCAGTTAGAAAAAGATGCAGAGGGAAAAAGTGCAGGTATTTTATGACTTTGTGTTAAGAGATGTTAAAGGATGGTTTGGTTTTTGGTTTCTTGGGGGTGTGTTTTTTTTAATAGCTGTTGTGGATACTCCATGTAGCATAAAACCAAGAGCATCTTGAAGTTGGGCTCATTTTGTGTAATAAATAAGCGTATCTACACTCTTGGTCATAGTCATACTGTGAGCAGTCACTGTGTTTACTTTAAGTCAGTGCTGTCAGCAAGTCCATAATCTTCCTTGCTGCTTGTTTGCAGAGAGCAAACTAAACATTTGTTCTTGATTTCTCTGGATAAAGTATGTAGAGGAAGGTGGTGTTGCACTGAGACTGTCTTTAACAATAATCCTGGTTTGTGTTTCAGCATGAATTACAAAGATGGAAAGATGTTTTTCCTGGCATGAATGTTTTGTGTTTTTCTTCCTTTAAAGATGAGCACAAAGCCTCGGGGCTGGCTCAGCAATGTTCAGTGCCACAGGGACTGCATCAGTAATAAAAATAAACTTATTTACCTGTATGTAGAGACTTAGCACAGAACCATCAATACTGCTGACATAGTTTTGTAATCTTTACTTACTTCTTTTAGGGCTAAACTTTCTCAGAACCTGCTTCTATTCCTGCAGATGCACAGGGTTTAAATATCTGTAAGGGAAATGCCAGTGCCCCCCGAGGAACTGCCTGGGAGGGAAGCAAAGGGTGTGGCTGCTGGGTGGAGCTGAGGCACCACTGCTCACCTGCTGAACAGCCAATATCCCTCTCTGTGGCTGTCAAGAGCTGTTGTTCAGCTAATGAAATGAAGTTGGGCCGTGAAGTGAAGGAGGGCATTTGTGTTGTCCACGGCAGAGTTCCCCTGCAGGGCAGGAGGAACGAGCAGTTGAGCAGCCAAAAGAAGAATGGGGCAATTGCAGGTTGCTTATGTTGTGATTTTTTTCTTTTGTCTCTGTCAAATATTCAAATCTGAGGATCCCTCATATAATTGATAAGCAGAGGGTGGTGAGTGCTGTTATTTCCAGTGAGTCTGAGCTGGAAGGACCCGGTGCCCCTTTTGCATGGCAGGCCAAGTATTGTTCTTTCCCATTTGCACCTTGCACGATTTTTTTTCTCCCCTTCTGTGTATCAGCTGCTGGGAGAAGGTGAAGAGAACTGACAGTAGGAAATAGATTCTGGCTCTGCTGTGAGTGCTGTGCTCAGCAGGTTCCTGAGTAGGTGTGTGGCAGAGCTACTGTAACTACTCTTGGGAAGTTACACAGGAAGAAGTCAGAGAGAACGGGATCTTTCTTTGCTCCTTGCCCAGAGCTGTGTGCTGACATGATGATTGTCCTTCTACATCCCAGTAAAGGGGTTTAAACAAAAACCCATGGAAGAGCTCACATGTCAAAATTGGTATTGGCCAGGCCAGCTGAGAAACACTTTTCAATCTTAAAGAGCAATTACTTATACATTAAAAATCACAGACTGGTTTGGGTTGGAAGGGACTCAAAGATTATCTTGATCCAATGCCTACCATGAGTAGGGACACCTTCCACTATCCCAGTTTGCTCCTAGCCCTGTCCAACCTGATCTTGGACACTTCCAGGGATGGGGCAGCCACAGCTTCTCTGCCCAACCTGTGCCAGGGCCTGCCCACCCTCCCAGGGAAGAATCTCTTCCTAAACATGTTGCTAATTACCATGCTAGGCATATTAATATATGCTAATTAATATTACTGTCTTGTTAGTTTTCATAATTAAGTTATAGATTCTGTTCATTAGATTCGCCTTCAAAATAATTTTTAAAGAACCATTTTTTCTTGAAAATTGCAAATAATATGTTTGAAAGTTCAAGAAGTGAAGAAAATTCCAAAATTCAGTCAACTTGAGGGGACTTTGATAAAAGTATGTGCAAAGTGAAGGAAAGCAGCTCTTAAAGCAGATCTTAAAACTTCCTACTCTGAGCTGTTAGTAGCTGTACATAATGTGTAGCACTCACTAAAGCATTGTTGAACACTTCATCTAAGTGTCTCAAGAGTAGGAAAATAATGATTTGAGCAATCTCAAATTTTGGGGATGAGGCCAGCTTCTGGGGTGCCTAAAACCGGGGAAAATTTCAATAAATGACAATTTGGAATGTGTCCCCACAGTTTGTAAAGTGCTATTGTACATTTACTACCACTTTGTCTGTGGAAAATGCTGCATTAGGTGTTAACTGCTTTCTGCTCCTGGAAAGGACTCTGTGTTGACTCAGGGTGGTTCAGAAAACCCCCACATGCAGCACACTCAGGATCCAATCGAGCACTTTATTGAATATGTGGGAACTTTAGGTTTGTTGAATTGTCACTGGGTACATAAACCAGAGGATTCCAGGAGCAAAAGGAAAAGGCTGGCGTGATGGTGGTACAATTTGTGTTCTGGAAATGTTAGTTTAGTGTAATACTTCCCTTATTACAAAAATGCATTAGCCAAACACACTTGCACATTTTGAGCTTTAATACACTTTTGTGTCCTGCAGTAGATTAAAATGTCACTCCTATTCTTCATATTTCATTGTCCCTTAGAAGCCCCGGGGCAGGTGCACGTGTCTTATGTTACTTATGTCCCACCAGTAAAACAATCCTCTAGAAGAAAATCTGTGCAGGCCATACAGCAAGATGTCAAATTAATTGTACTGAAATAATGAGTTAGCGTGAAATACTAATTAAATATTGATGGAAGTCATACTCTCATTATGGTGCAATGTTTTATGTAGACATGAAGTGCTGGGAATGTGAGCATATATTATCAGTCTTGTCATATAAAAATATTAGTTATTTCTCTTTTCAAAAATCCACTGTAAATGCACTGGAGGTCCATGTATAGTATCTTTTTGATGGAGTAGATCTTTATTAAATGAAGTTTTTTGTGTTTACCCCCTTTTTCTTTCAAAGGAGCTGGAAGGGCCAGCCTTGAGCTCAGAGAGGACAGGGCTGTAGGGCAGCAGAGCAGAGAGAGGAGTCCAGAGTGAGCCTGACAGCAGGAGACTGAGCTGGAGCACAGAGGACTGGGAAGGGACATGTAATCCATGGGATGTTGTGCTTTTGGGAGAATGGGATGGGCAAGAGCTGCTCCCATCCTCAAGTGCATGAGCACTGAGGAAAAGGTTTTAAGCCTAAGAAATTAGGGGACGTTTTTGTGGAAGGACTGTGTTACTCAAAAACAAAAGTCCAGAGTGGAGACTAATTAGATGACAAGTCCCAGGAAAAGCCCTGCCCAAATACAGTTTTATATGCAGTTCCCTTTGGGGAGGATGAACAAACCAACCACAAAATTCCCAGGTCAAACAGATACTAGTGTGCAGTCTTGTTCCTCTTAAGTCCCTTTAAGCTCTGCTAGAAAAACAAAACAATTAATTCCAAGGCTTCCCAAGTGTTGCCAGAAAACACTGCCCTAGAACATTGCTTTTTCATCAATAAATAGAAAGCATAAACTGAGGTGAAAATTCTTTCTGTAGACTTTGTGGAAAGGAAAATCTTGTACAGGATGGGCCTCCTTTCCCAAGCTGGGCTGAAGAAAAGGTCTGCTTGCCATTTTTGTGTGAGGCAATGGTAAATTTGTGCTTCTTTGGAGGGGCGAAAGATTGTAATACTTTTCTTGTACTTGTTGGCTGTAATTGGCAACCTTTGCAGCAGGTGAGCATTAAGAACGCTCCCAGCAATGCCCATGTGATGTGCCAGTACATGCTGTGCATCCATGTCGTGGATAGACAAAAAACCCTCCCAGCCCCAAGAGTGTGAATGCTTTTTGTCACTTCTGAGAGCACTGGAAGGTTGAGTGGAGGCAGGTGGGTCACCGTAATAGGGGAGGAGGGTGCAGAGCTTTGTATTGTAGAAGGTGCAGCCTTAGTGCCATTGTCTAAGTGTAAATTGTTCCTAAAAGATAACTCTGGTATTATTCATTCTGGAATACAGGTGAATCCAGTGAGAGGCATTTTCAAATTACCAGTGGTGAAGCATGGCAGAGCAAAGGGAGCACTTGAGCTGAAGAACAGATAATACCCAGTAGAGCAGAAGTGCAGCACCAGCTGCTGAGAAGGTAATTCAGTGCTCATAATGGTTTCAGCTTCTCTCTAAAACTATCACTTTGCAAGTATCCCTCATCTAAAGTACAGAGTTTCCCAAGACCATCAGAATAGAATCTCTCCACACTCTGAGCATGTGAAATTAATGACTGAATATTATGCTGAGAGCCATTTAATTAAAAACGCTTTCATTAATAATGCAGCTGGAGAGTGTATGTGTGTTATGTAATTAAAGATAGTACATCAGTAAATGATACTATGCAAAACCAATTCAAAAAATTCAAATGAGTTGGTGTAACATAAGGAACTTAATTCAAGGGGGAATAAAGTCTGTGTGAAATAAGCTCAGAGATTTTTTCCTGGAAGCTGCAATTAATCTGCTTCTGGCAACAGAATTCAATACTCATATTTTAAATAAGGGGCTGTGCTTGTTTTAAAAGATAACTGGGGTAGTGAATGAAAACAGATTTCTCTCTCCACTCTTTTAGCCAAATGTAAGTATGCCATAATGCCTGGACACACCAATGTGTCCTGACCTCGTGGGTCTGGGCTGCTTTCCACACCATTCATCTGTGGTGCTGTTTTTGCTTTGAGCAGTCAGGTTGTCCTTGGCTGTGAGCAAACACTGTGGGCCTGGTATTTATCGTATATTTCCTTTAAAACCAGGAGAAGGACGTGGAAAAGAGAGGTCATTCCCTCGGGACAGAGCAATCTCCCTGTCTGGCAGCGCCTCGGAGAAGCTGGGACGAGCAGGCATCTTGTTTTCCCAGAGTACTTTGGCTAATCCAAATCTTCAATGACTGAAGTCAGAAACATCGCAGTTAAATATATCTGACATGAGAAGTGGATTGGAATTAAGTAGCTCTAAGTACTGCCTAATAAATAGGCTTGCTTATCATCTTCAATAAGGCAACTTGAAATATTTTTTAATCCATTGATTTACCTGCTCAGAAATCTGTGTTAAATTTTCTGTACTCCCAGGTTAGGAGTGCATGTCTGCTCAGCATCACCTGCCTCAGAGACACTTCTCCACCACCACTTCCTTTCAGGAGTAAGTATTTGGTTTAGAGAAGACTGATGGCTCCTCTCGGAGCAGTTCTCCTGCTAAGCCAGAACACATGTGCTCATTTTCAAGCCAAATCAGCTTGACATGTTTTGAAAAGCTGAACTGATTTTTTTCTTTTAAGAGATACCTTTGTCATTCTCTGGAAGAGCTCAGGGTGAGTTGTGTTTCATCAGGGGCTTTTGAAATGGGCATGGAAGGGGGTGTAATTGCTGTCCACCCATTTATCCACCCATCTAAAACCTCATAATTGAGAAGATTTTCCCATGGCTGCTTAGGTGTATATTACTTCTGTCATAGAATTATAGAATGGTTTGGGCCAGAAGAGATCATAAAGATATCTTGTTCCACCCCCTGCCATGGGCAGGGACACCTTCCACTATCCCACCTTGTTCCAAGCCTTGTCCAACCTGGCCTTGGACACTTCCAGGGATGGGGCATCCACACCTTCTCTGGGCACCCTGTGCCAGGGTCTCACAGTGAAGTATCACAGGCATGAAATCAAGGATCACAGCAATGCAAGAAACCTCCTGTGATGTTCCAGCTGCTCAGAAAGGAGAGTTGTTTGTTTTGAGCTCACCTGAGCTGTATGCTCTGAAAAATTCTTGATGTCTGCCAGGGGCACCCATAGAGCCTGGGCACCTGAACTGTGCCCTGTGCCGGGCTCTGCAGCCTTCCCCTTCTCCTGCTGGGCACTGGTGAGCACAGCAGTCCTGTTTCATGCCTGCTTTGGGGAGCTGGCAGCATTGCTGCTGGCTGTAGCATCTCTAGAACAAAAGATCCCAAGTCTTGTTTCCCATCAGCTGTAACAGATGATACAGACCTGATAAATCCTAGAACCTCAAAGCAAATGCCCTGATAGCTTTAGGTGGAGATGGGTTTGGGGGCATTTTTTAACTTCAGGGCTACTTCAAATAACCTCCAAGTCTCATACTTCTCTTTCTTGCCGGTTTGGAACCAATTATAATGTATCACCTTTCAGGAAGATCACCAGCTTATTTGGAGCTGCTCAGATAAGGTAGCCAAAGCTTAATTGACTGCTAATGATGAAAGAGCCATGGTACTGTCTGGGAATGAAGCAAGAGAATAAAAAAAATGGGATTTGCATCCGAGGGGGCAGAAATGTAGAGTTGTCAAGGGCAGATGAGCAGCGCGATTGCCTGAATGTGAGGTGCTGCTCTGGGATCAGGCTGGTAATGAAGCTGTCTTGTTTTCCAAGGCTGGTTAACGTGAGAGGGCAGGGGGAGCAGTGGGATGTCTGGGAGGGCACACCGTGGCTCAGGCTGTGTCCTGTGGTGCCTTGTGCCCTGCTCTGGGACAGCCCCGAGTCCTGCCTGCTGCAAAGCTAAAGGACACCACAGTCTCTCCATGTGCCAGCTCTGTGCTCCCCACATCACTCCTTCCCAATATCCACCTAGGAAAGGTGCTTGGGCCTTTTGGCTTACACAGAGGGATGCTCATCTTCTCTGAACCTTCAGGGTTAGTCAGCTTCCTGTGGGTGAGGAATCAGGGGTATATATTTTCTGTGAAATGAAGAAAATACATTAAAAAGTCTCTGAAGCAGTGGAATTCTTTTTCCTCTGTTCTGATTTGAGCACAGAACCAGATATCAGTGCAAGAGACTATTTGACATGGTTGGCTGTTCCATTCCTTTTGAATAGGAGAGTGCTGATGGATTTTTTTTGTTTGTTTGTTGGGGCTTTTTTTTATTCTATTTTAGAGTCTTGCCACTGTTTACACAGGTAGAATTTTTTCTTCCTGGAGTAAACTGTTTTCCCATGACTGTGATTGCTTTTTAATTGGGCTGCAGCTGGTGCTGGATTTGTGCTGAGTTGGAGACTGAATTACATCTTTTTGTGATGATTTTTCCCCCCCCCTTCAAAATTTAATCTGGGGTTCTTGCTTGAGAGTACCAACAACTGGAAGCTTCTAAGAGCCCACAGGTATTTTGTGCTGGAGAGCTGTGTGACATGGATGGTCACAGGAGCCTCAGCTGTGTCCAGCAGACTCCCTTCAGTTCTCATCACTCCTGGTTGCAGATCTGAACAGGTTTTGCAGCCCCAAGCTCAACAACCCACCAAGGGGAGGGTGCTTTGCCATGAAGTGGGATGTTTCATGGCAATTCAGCTCCTCTTCTGTAACCCCAATTTATTTGCTAGTTCTAAAACACAGAAGGACGCTGCTTGTGACAGGTGCTTGCAAGAGGTGTTCAGGAGGGAGAGCTGGGAATGGCAAAGTCTAGATTTTCAAACGAGACACCCTACAGCTAAAAAATCTACTTGATTGATGTGTGTTTCATTGAGCTACTTAGTGTATTGCAGCTTGTTATTGTCTTTTCGCCTGTGCATATTTGAATAGAGACAGTGCTAATGACAAATCATTATTATACTATAAATAAAACATTATCCAGATTATGCTGGTCAACAGAGCATAAAACAAATAGCAAATTCTAATGTCCTTGAATTACAATTTAAAAGGAAAAGCAGCACAGGGTGCTGATTTGCATGGAACACCTTTTCCCAGTTGCTGCTAGAGTTTCTCCAGTTTCATCGGGATCATTCAGGGGTTTGCTCCTTCAGCACTGCCTAGTAAATTATCCCTAAAAAGACAAAGTGCCAACCCCAGGGAGTTCACAGCACACAGCACTCAGCTCTGCTGTTTTCTGCCTTGCTGGCTCCTGTGGTACCACCTAAGGCACCCCATGTAAGGGCTTGGGGACTGCCATGTGGGCACAGAACCCCCAGTGCCTGTGATCCTGTGACTGAGGAATTCATGGCAGGAGCTGACCAATGGTGAGGGATGCAGGGAGATGAAAAGTCTGAGGATCCAAAGGAAAAAATTCTTCAGGGGAAAAGGAAAAGAAAAACAAAACTAAGTTGCCTTCCTGTTGAAATGATCTAAAAAATATGGATGTGCATGGTTCCTGCAGCTCTGGCTAAAGGAAAAAGCTAACTCTTATGTGCGTGTCATGAATGAGCTTTTTATTGGGATTTTTTAATTAATATCCATGGGATGGGGACAACAATAGGAAATGTCTTTACAAAGATGTTTAGATACTTACTTAATGTATATACTATGGGCTCCACAGGGAAGGGGTCACAGCACCAAGCCTGCCAGAGTTCAAGGAGTGCTTGGACAAGGCTCTCATGCACATGGTGGGATTTTTGGAGTTGTCCTGTGCAGGGTCAGGAGCTGGACTTTACGATGCCTGTGAGTCCCTTCCACCTCAGGATATTCTATGATTCTATGATACTTACATTGATATAAATGTGTGCAAAACTATCCTGTTGAGATTTGGATTAAATAAGGGATGTATATTAAAAACTTCTAGATTAAGTCGCTGCTGTCCTAAGTTGTCACTGGCCACTTGAGATGCTTTCCAAAGATGGTATTTCATCTTTGAAGTTTTTGTCTTAAAATCCTTTGAATAAGAGCCATAAGAGGAACAATCACTGACACTTGAAACTTGTTTGAAATAGTCACCTGTTATAGAGGAAAATGTTTTTAAAGATTTGGCCTGTTACATGTTAGCTCTGTTTACATGGGCAGTGTGAAATTTGACCTGATCATTGGATTGTGTTTGCTTACTCTGCTTGGTGTAAATAATTTCTTCTTCATCAGATTTTGACTGCAATAAGATTGTAAGTGATTTTTTTGCAGTGACTTTCTCAAAATTGATCTCAAAAAAAACAAAGGAAAGAAACTAAAAAGTACTGCTTTAAAGTTGCTTTGTAAAGTATTGTGATTGGAAAAAGTGCAGTGAGGAGTCCTCAGGTGTGATGAAGTTTGGTCCCTCTCCTGCTCCAGCTGCCAGGCTGACTCCTCATGCTGGGGCTTGGTGGGAGGAGAGCACAGCAATTTCTCCCATCATTTGTCTTCCTGAGGCCTGGAAACCTCAGCCTGGGAGGCAGCTGTGCCACAGCCAGAGGATGTCTGTGGAGCAGGAGAATTCAGCTCCTGTTTTAAAGAGAGACTGAAGGAGGGTAGGGGGTTGTTGTGTCTCCCAGCATGTTCCTGCTTGGGAATGTTGTCTAATTTAAACTAAGCCCTTCACTTGCACAATTGTTTAAGAGTTCATAATTGTCTTCGTCAAAACATGCACTTCATTCCTAAATATCACGGAATGCTGTTGAGCCTCCTCTGCCCAGACCTGCACACAGTTCAGTATAGCACATATTTAAATATCTCCTAGAAAAACAAATTCCAGCTGGGGAAAAATGTTGTGATGTGTTGCTGTGCCTTTGTGTCTTTATATATGCAACATTATGTATAAAAAAATCAAATAGGCCACAAGCAAGTGCCAGATTTAGTAAACTCTCTTTATTTACATACAAATACATGTACACATATGTGCTGTATATGTACACATATTTAAGTATATATACATACATGGTTTCCACATACTCTACAATTAATACCATGTAGGGTTTTCTTTTAATTGCCTACAGTGCTGAGTAAAAATACATGGCAATAAAATCATGGCTTACAGCTAAGTTACAAAAGCACCAACCACTGAACTCGTAGCAATAAATCCAAGCTCATGTACAGCTGGAGCGAGGACACGCTATACAGAATACAAAGGAGACCAACTTGTAGGAATTGACAGGAAGAGGCAAACTAAAAAACATCATTATAGACCAGGAGAGACTGTATGAAATAAGATGAAGGAAAACATTTAGATTATTGATCAAACTAAACCACATATTTAAATTTGTCACCTAGAGAGAAAAACAAATCAGCCAGTTACCTGTATATTTTAAACAGAGTAGGGTTTTTTTGTGAGTCTCTACCAAGGAAATCAGAATTAATCTCATGAGTGAGTCTTTCTGAGCTGCCATAGTCACTTGTCTGTGTGCACATCACTCAAACAGAGTATTTTAATAGTGCTTTATTTAAGCTGTGTTTAACTTCTTGAACCCTTCATGCAAGTCTGACATGAGGCAATAAAAAGTGCTTCCTCAGCTGGCTTCTTCCACAGGACCTGTGACATCAAACTATCACAGAAGCCAGGAGAGCAAATCAGCAACAGCAGCAGGATCAATACCCAGCGCCAGCGCAGGGGATGGTGCTGGAGGCTGCGTGGCCAGAGCCAGCTGCTGTTGACTGTGGTGGGACAACATCTGTCCTCTTCAAATAAGACCACAGCTGGATCCTCTGTTGTTCTAACTGCAGTGGAGGGATCCTGCTCTGCACTAGGGGAAAGCCTAGCTGGAGATCTCTATTAATAGTTTGAAACCTGCTTTATGAGGTGAAGGTGCATAGATTTTTGTTGTTTTCTCTCTTTTGACTCAAGGTATGCAGTGCACTGCTAAGGAAGACAACTGGTGCCACGAAGCAGAAAGCTGCTTGTTGTTCAGGTGTGGTCCTTGTGCTGCGACTTGTTTTTCTTGCTGCAACATAATGCTAAGAGGCTGGATAGCAGAATAATTGCTGCCTTTGCCTGGAACCAGCCCCTGTTACAGTCCTCAGACTTCACAGAATCACAGAATGGTTTGGCTTGAAAGGGACCTTAAAGATCATCTTGTTCCAATACCCGTGCCATGGGCAGGAACACCTTCCACTAGACCAGGTTGACTTAAACAGAGATTACCCTTTTCCAAGGTACTTATATATTCTCTATTGCTGTAAAACTAGTACTGGTGTGTATGTGAATGTCTGAGAAGAATCAAAACCAGTGGTGAGCATGGAAGGGAGGAATGTACACCACATGTGCACACCTAGGGGGGTCTAAGAAACTAAAGCTTGTTGATGTCTAATTACATGTTACACCATTGCATATCCATGGGTAGGAAGGCTGAAGGAAGAACTACTCATTCTTTGTTTCAATGAGTACCTACAGCTACTACAGCTCAGAAAAATGCAGTTTCGTTTCCTTTGTTATTTTTGTCCCAGAATTAGCACTTCCTTTTAGTATTTGGATTTGACTACTTGAGCCTCTGTGTAACATTCTTTATGAAACCAGTGGGAGAGCTGTTTATTTGGAGTTTCTATATGAGCAGCTGTGAGGCTGCTTCATCATTTGTTCTTGATATTGTCACCTAGAGTTCCCAATGAGAAATAGGATCCTGCTAAGTGCTGTCCAACTGAAGTAAAACACAACCTCTCTGCCATGAAGTAGTTTTAAAAAGTGATTTTTAAGATCGATATTCATTACAGACATAATTTTGTTTGATTTTTGTCACGTGCCTGCCTCGCAGTTCCCTTCTTAATGACTAAAAGAGCTAAAATGCAACGGTCCCAAATGAAAATAATTGTTACATAAACAGTTTGATTAGTTACGATACAGCACAAACACAGCTACGGTTTTTAAAGACTTTTTAACCTGATAGGAAAACTTATTCTTCTCCAAAAGGTTAATGGAAATGCTTCTAATGGAAATGCTTCTTTTGATGACTGATGCTGACTGCACCACTGCCCAGGGCCGAGTCAGCCGGAGGACAAGTACGGCGTCTCGCTGTGGTAGTTGTAGTCAGGACAGACTTTCTGCACCAGTTTGTAATCTACGCTGTAGAAAGCGATGTAAATGCAGATGACCTTAAAGGGTTTGGAACACAACCAGGAGACATGGCTTTGAGTCTGCTCTTGGTAGCAGATCTTTGAAGGGTCGAAGTTGCACAAGGCAGTTTTTTTAGCGCGGTCTGTTTTTTCGTACTCGATTCGGCAGTTGAAGGACTTGGATTCCTTGGTCTCCAGCGTTGACTGTGGAGATGATTCAAACTCGACCACCTTGGAAGGTGGCACCAGGCTGACAGAAACATTCCCCAGACCTGTGGAGTTGTGTCGGAAATAAACACTGAAGGTCCCATTGCCGTGATCGACGATTTTCCCTGTGATCAGGAGGTTCAGCTTAACAGTTTTGATGTTAGAGTGGAAGTCGCCCCATCCAAACATCTTCTTGAATTTCCCAGTTTTTACTATAGGTCTGCGTTTAGTTCGTGCCAGAGATTCCTGAACCTCCGTGATGTTGGACAACCAATCCCAAAAGTTTTCTATGCTGTCTGAGTAGGACACCTGGCCATGTTTCAGTACTGGAGATGGCTTAACAAACAGGCGTAAAGGGTTAATCATCCTGGAATGGACCACATTGTCAACCAGTGTCTCTGCAGCATCCTTGTCTTCCCATTCCAGCACGTCTGCGGCTTGTACGACCCGACTGGTGTCACAGAATACCTGTTTGAGAACAGAGAGTTGTGTAAAGTGTCAAAATAAAATGGTCAAGATACAAAAGGAGTCACTAATATTTGTTTTTACACCAGGAGGGTCTGAATCAGTCTAGTCACAGGTCTACTGTAACGAGTAATTTCTACTGTCCCGTGAAAGCTGAAGGATTTACTCAAAATAGCCTGTAGAAGACACAAAAATCTCAACAGGAGCCATTCACTGGGACAAATGGACAGGTTGATGGCTGGGATGTGCAACAGCAGACAGGCACCCTCTGCTCACGGATTTGTTAGATGAAAACATGCCTGAAGAAAGTGGAAAACCTGAAGAGCAAAGTGGCTTGTCTGCTGAAAGATGGCATGAAATAGAGTGTCAGAATTTTCCATTCCCCTTTGTTTTTATCCCCGCTTAATCTCTCAACTGAGTTTAGGCATAAAATCCTGTTCTGGTGGTGTAATTGTGTCCTAAACCATTTATTGTACATGTGTCTCTTCTAGTGTTGCCTTCCCTATTTTTTCCAACCTTAGCCTGCACGTTTGTGCTCTCAGTTTGACACAACAAAAAGAGCTGTACTTTTGGTGTGCTGGTTTCAGCTGCTGAACCTTCCAGAAAGGTGGAGCAATTCCAGCTATGCAGCACGGCTCAGTTTTGGGAACCATGACTGGGCCCAGCTAAGTCTGCAAATCAGCAAGCCAAAAATTCCTTCTGGCAGTGACAGAATGGCCTGACAGATTTCAGAGTTAAACACACACACAACAAATTCCCAACTTAATGTAGAGACACATTTCCCAGGCATGTTCTTCCTGTTCCTTCTGGCAGAGAAGTCCTGTTGAAAATGCAGAACTTGAACATATGTTCAAGAGGTCAGAAGCAGGATCTGCGTTTCAACAGGCTTGAAATGATCATGTAACCTTTTAGGTCCTTCAAAGCTTGAAGGGAAGCTTCAGAGAATGTGTTTTCAGGGTTTGTTCTTTTCAGGAATGTCTTACACATCATCCTACTGTAGAAAAACTCTTTCAGCTGCAACTGTTCTTAAAAAACGTGTGAACAGAACAAAGAGGTGTTTAAAATGCAAAGAAGAAAAGGACTGTCTTGTCCTGCTCATGCCCCTGGTGATAAACTGCTGCTGCCCCTTCCTCCTGGGAAAATGCTGCTCTTGCTCCATCACTGATCTGGCAGTGCCAGGATCCAGATGGTGGATCCCAGTATAACCACCACACAGGATGGGATGTAGCAAGATTCCAGGGTGGAAGTTTTTGCCTAAAGCAGCCAAAGCACCGAGCACAGATATGGAATGCATGGAGTGGGACTTTGTGCTGCCTGTCTCACTAGGGAGACTGCAATGCTGGGCTTCCTTTTCCCTCTGCTCCTGATCCCAAAGGGGTCTTCTACGCCTCTAGTTCCTAGAAGTGTTTCATTTCTATAATATCCAATTGTTATTTCTAGAAATTGCAATTTCTCCTTTCATTATCTAGCAAAGATCAGAAACTCCAAAGCCTTTAATCTTCACTGGGACCAGCTCTCCAGCAATAGGCTCCAAACCAGAGCCCCAATCCACTCACCACGTGTCCTTCCTGATCACCCCTAATGCAGTAATTAAGATTAAATGATGAACAACAGCAACGTTCACAGCTGGAACGTTGAAAGGCAGCAATTGTTGTTGCTAAATCATGGAATTACAGAATGGTTTGGGTTTGAAGGGAACTTAAAGATCATCTCATTCCAACTCCCCTGCTATGGGCAGGGACACCTTTCACTGGACACCCAGGTTGCTCCAAGCCCTGTCCAACCTGGCCCTGGACACTTCCAGGGATGGGGCAGCCCCAGCTTCTCTGGGCAACCTGTGCCAGGGCCTGCCCACCCTCACAGGAAAGAATTTCTTCCTATTATCTAATCTAAACCTGCCCTCCTTCAGCTTAAGGCCATTCCACTTGTCCTATTGCTTATCTATCACTATAAATAAATCCATGGCTGGATGGAAATGCAGTGGTCAGGTGTGTCTCTGCAGAAATATGTTATTTCCTTCTTCAGATTAAAAAGGAGGGAAGAAAAGACAACAGTGATCACTCTCAGCCTGAGACCTTGTATGTCAACTTTCTGCCTCTATGTTATATTTTTTTATGGCCGAGCTAAGAACCTGGGAAAATAGGAGATTCTAATGGAAACACTGACAGATGCTCATCTGTACTGGCCCAAATAGCACTGTCATAATGATGCTGGGGGAAGCATCACTTCCACTGTGATGGAAAGCTCCTGGTGAAGCTCTGTCCTGTTTATGTGTGGATTTTCAGCCACTCTTAAACCTGCACAAGCCCAAAAGCAGCCAGGTGATGCTGAGAACAGCTGGCCATCCCCAGTGCTGGGGAAATCACTGCCCTGCTGCAGAGAAGTGACTCTGCCCAGATGAAGCAAGAAGTGCTGCACACATTCACCCATCCTTCACCCCAAATCTGACCTGAGGCCTTGAGAAGCACGAAAAAAAGAGGCTTTTCTGCTGCATTTCCAGATTGCAGCTGGGACCAGGGGCATGGCAGTGCTGGAATACCAGAAACTTTTTGTGTTTGCACAAATAATGTGCTACTTAAAATGCTAATGACCACTCAGACTATGGGCACCTATAGCTGATACTGCTGTTAGTAAATAGTGCTTGGAACTTTTAAAATTAAATACTTAGAAATGAAGCTGTTTGATTCACAGGAGGTTCTGGCTTTGCTTGTGTCCACACCCAGCTCTGACTGTCCTCTGGCAAGGGCACAGGAAAACACTCAATTGTCCTTCTGGGCTACTTGTCTTCTGCAATGTTTATTGAAATCCGTGCAATGGCTCTTTGGCTTTTCTCCCCTCGCCTTTTATGAAGAGATCTAGAGGATATTGAGTCATGTGCTAGGGGTAATGCTCAATGTATGTCTCTTCAGGGGGCTCTCACTCCAAATGAGATAGCAGGGCATTGCCTTCCCAGCAATGCTTTGCTGAAGGCTCTGATAGAAAAAGAAGAAATATGTGGGTATAAGGTCTGGGATGGCTGAAGGGTGGGAAACATTAATGCATCCCGAAACCAGGTGGGTTTGCCACATCAATAATGCATTAGGGCACAAATATTTCAAAATGATGATGGTGAAATCGCAGAGTTGCATCCTGCCGGACCACTACTTTTATTTATGCATGTGTTACACCAAGTGAGGTGTACTCATGGGACAATGAAACACACCCCCAGAGCTACAGCGACCTGGGCTATTTCATGTGGCAACAAAACAGCTTTCACAATAGGGAATTTCATGAAATCATTGATAAGTTGAATTATTAGGATGCAATTCTCTTTTTAAAGCCCAGACAGCAATCACCATCCACTGCTGAAAGTTGTATCTTACACTTAATCCAAGTATTTTTTCCCTCCTCGTCCTCCTCTCTGAAGTAGTTTCCAGGCTGTGGGATTCTCCAGTCTTGCCCAGCCTTGACTCCTGACTCTGCTCCATCTTAGTGCTGTCTTGTTTCACTGAGTTCATTACAGGAGTGCAATTCAGAGGCTGACAGAGCTGTCAGCTCAGAGGGCTGCAGGGAAGGGACCTCGTGGCCTCGGGCTGGTAAATGGGTTGGGGTTTGCAAATGTTTAGTAAAAAGGTGTCTAACAAAGAGCCGCCCAGTTCTGCTCAGTGCCCAGCACAGGAGCAGGAACCAGGGGGCATTGTTCAGAAATGTGAATAATATTTCTGCTTTTGTATTGTAAAACCTTTGTGGTGTGCAGATTTATTTTTTTCCCCTGTTTTGAATGAAGCTTTCTGCAACATAAGAGAACTCAACTCGAATGCTTGTTTCCCTCTCTGAGCCACAAAGGCCCTTCCCTTGATGGCCACATTTTGCTCATAGCGAGGATGGGCTGGTGCGCTTTGTTCAGCTGTTTATTCATCTTGGTTAGCAATTTCCGGGCAATAAAAAAATCTGTATTAAAAGAATGCAGCACATGCTGGAAAAAATGACTTCCTCAGCATCTTTCCATTTCACTATAATGCATCTCTATAGTGAAAAATATTGCTGGTAGGGTATTTGAAAAATACTAGCTTAGGGAAGTTAGTGTGTCCATTTAAATAGATGGCTATTGCTAGAGTTCTCCTCTGCTGCACCTGCGTTTTCCCATTCCTTCCAAACCATCGATTTCCAAACAGAAGAAATCACCTAATCATCTTCCCTATTGCAGAGGCTGTAAAATGGCACCCAGTTACCCTAAAATTTCCATTACCCTGTAGATATTTTCCAGTAAGAAACACAATCTCAGACCCATCCACGTGTGCTGTATCCACAGTGAGCCTCGCTGTTCTCTTTTGCTGCCTAAGCCATGAGAACGGCTCAAACATCACAGTGTGATGTGCTTTATATTTAGGGTGTTTTAACCTTTAAACCTTTGGTTCTTCTTGTGCCCTTCTTTGAAAGATGGTGATTGCTCTTCAAAACCTCCCTCTTCCTGACCATGGCAGAGCCACACAGGGTTAAATACCATTCACTATGAGATATTTTTTTGAGAAATGAGCCTGCCTTGATGAGACACTGGTATCAATAAATGCTTTATTTTCTCTACTTGCCCAAATTTGAGTTCATTTGGAACTCACTCCCATGTCTCTCTCTGTGGGCAAGGCACTAAATAAAAGCAGGTGTCCCCATGCAAGAGTTAATAGTTTTGATGCTTTGGGAATTTTATCCAGGTTATCCATCAATCCCCAGCAATCATTCCTCTAGCTTCACCCCTGCCAGGAATCATTTAAAAACTCTTGGCAATTAGCTGGAAGGAATCAGTCTGTTGGAATAAACAGCTCTGAAGCACCATTTGGCCACTCATTGGTGCTGCTGGGAGCCTTTAATGCCACCACTGGAGAGGAAGAGGTGGTTAGAAAGGAGGTGGTATTCAGTCACCTCCTCTTGTCCCCAGTGTCACCAGTGAAAAACTCATACTGGGGGAGGATTGCAGTGGTCTCTTCACTCTCTGCTGCTTCCAGGCCTGAGTGTCTCATGGCTTTACACTCATGTCCCCTCTGCAGAGGCAGAGGACACTTCTCTGGCTCCCCCGTGGTGATTTTGGAGCCTCACAGGCCGTGAGGATAATGTGGCATCCTCAAGTGGCTGCACAAAAGCCCCAGTTTGAAGGGGGTGCAGGGAGGGGGGGAGACATAACTCTGCTTTGTCTGTTTGAAAATTCAGTGATTTCAACACATCTATCAAATTTTAAATAATTTATGTCTTGACAGGCCTTATCAATTTTGCAAAGCACACACATTAACCAGATACAATGATCTCATATTAGCTTTTTCAGCATCTTACACTGGAGCCCAGAAATATTAATAAAAACTCAACCCATCATCAATTAAATGGAAAAACCCATAAAATTGTGTTCCATTACAGTCTCTTAGCCTTTTTTTTTCTTCTCCCCAAGAAAATGATGACGGGTTCTAATAACTCATCCCAAAAAGCTGAGCTTGAACTTTACTGATTATTAAATACATTTTTTTTCCAAAGACAGAGGCCGTGGTGGGTTTTATGGCAGCAGATGTGATTGCTGTCAGGAACGCTTCGAGGAATTTGGGAGTTTAAGCAACATCTTTCAGCAGAACTGTATAAAAGAGCCATGTTTGTTCCATCCAGCCACAGCCCTGTTTCTCAGGATGTTATCAGCCTGTGTGCTTTCATGATTGAAAGATGGATTAGCTTTCATTTAGCACTGCAGCTTCTGCCAGGAGTGGAAGCTGTGAATTAACAACTTAGGCTACCACGCAGAAAAATCCTTAATGATGCCTCAATCTTCAGCTGCCCAAACACAGTCTCAGGTTTTCACTTGGAAATTTCTGATTTTTGATCCCGTCTCCCCAAAATTCTGCTGGGAAACTTATGGATTTCCCTTGAGAAAACAAAACTGTGCAGGTCAGCCTGCCCCAAGGTCAAGGAGTTGCTTTGCAATGAAGCAAAAAGACCAAGTTGATCCGGCCTTTGAGCAACCTGGTCTAGTGGAAGGTGTCCCCACCCATGGAAGGGGGCTGGAATGAGATGACCTTTCAGGTCCCTTCCACCACAAACCATTCTATGATTCTATAATCCCCCAAGCACTGAGCTGTGGGGAAGGAACAGAGTGAGCAGGTATTGACTTTTGATAAACCTTGAAAAACAAAAGAAATGACAACAGACCTTTCCTCTGGAGGCTGAGCACAGGGGTGTGTGTGCCCTACGTGGCTCTGGAAGCTTCCAGTTTGCAGCCTGGAAGAAAGGAGAGCTGCGAGCAGCACACAGGCAAACGCAGGACTGGAATATGATTGCTGGTCTTATTTATAATAAATGGGGTGGTGGGACGTGAATCTCTAGAAGAGAGGCTGAACCTTGGAACTGAGGATGCCCTCGCCCTCCAGGCACCTCAAACATTTTCCCAGGCTCACACAACCTCTCCCTTGCTAAACTGTAAATAAATAAACACCAACAGGTTGTTGTGCATGGCTTTGTGTCTCCTGTGGGCAATACTGGGCAGTTTAAAATACTCTGGTGCAAAGATAAAATTAAGTCAGAAATTCAGAGCTCACTTGCCTGATTTCTGTCCCATTTTGAAACAGATGATAAAGAGGGACTGTGGAGCTCAGCGTGCCAAATTCAGCAGGGACATCCACATGGGGGGAAACTGCAGAGCAGGGAATCAGGAGCACTGATCTCTGGATGGACAGAGTGGCAGAGTACTCAGACTTCTTGAAGTTCCCCAGACATGTTAAGGAGATTGCCGTTTGAAAAGTTTTAAAGGCTCA
Source organism: Campylorhamphus procurvoides (assembly GCA_013396655.1). Taxonomy (NCBI): domain Eukaryota; kingdom Metazoa; phylum Chordata; class Aves; order Passeriformes; family Dendrocolaptidae; genus Campylorhamphus; species Campylorhamphus procurvoides. The sequence goes on along the minus strand of WBMV01006647.1, from coordinate 3,138,060 downwards.
CATAGCTATTGCTACATTTTTTTTTCACTCAGGGAAGGTGGTCAGAAATCCCCTGTTCAATGACTAATATAATTGGATTACTTGAACAACTTTGCCCTGTCTCCTGTAGTTAAAACTACAATGACAAGCTGTTTCAGCAGAAAAGGAAGCGTTTATGATTGAACCTTGCAGCCCATTAAATTTTCTGCTTGTAAATAGAATCATAGAATCATTAAGGTTGGGAAAGCCCTCCAAGATCATCGAGTCCAACCTTTGATCCAAGACCACCGCTGAACTAAACCATAGCACTAATCCTACTAATGCATCCTGCAAAGGAACTCCCTCTCTGCAGAGGGATGCTGTACTAGCATTCCAGCTGATGGAAGGGAGGTGGCCATTCCTGTACCGTGTCCTGCTGCCCACGACTGCTGACAGGGCTGCCTCCAAAGCCACCACTCTTTAGCATTGCTGAGGAAGTACCGGAGTGGGCAACAGGAAAGTGACAGAAAGACAACAAGGAATGGCAGACTAAGCTGTGTATCAATGTTAATATTCTCTGACATATTGTTGTCTGAAAGTTGACTACTTACAGTCAGCTACTGTGCAGATTGAACACCTGAGAGAGACACAGAATCACAGAATCACACAGAAGCAATTAGGTTGGAAAACACCTCTGAGATTACCACGTCCAACCTCTGACCAAACACCACCAATGTCAAGAGGCCATGGCACCGAGTGCCACGTCCAGTCTTTTCTTAAACACCTTCAAGGATGGGGACTCCACCACCTCCCTGAGCAGCCCATTCCAATGTCTAATCACCCCTTCTGTGAAGAACTTCTTCCTGATGTTCAATCTAAACCTTCCCTGGTGCAACCTAACACTGTGTCCTCTTGTCCTGTCACTTGTTACCTGAGAGAAGAGCCTGACCCCACCTGGCTCCCCCCTCCTGTCAGGGAGTTGTGGAGAGTGAGAAGGTCTCCCTTGAGTCTCCTCTTCTCCAGGCTGAGCCCCCAAAATCCTTTAGCTGCTCCTCACAGGGCTTGTACTCCAGATCCTTCACCAGATTGACTGCTCTTCTCTGGACATGCTCCAGCCCCTCAATCTCCTTCATGAATTGAGGGTCCCAGAACTGGACACAGCACTAGAGGTGTGGCTTCACCAGTGCCAAGTCCAGGGGCAGAATCACTTCCCTGGTCCTGCTGCCCACACTATTCCTAATACAGGCCAGGATACCACTGGCTTTCTTGGTCACCTGGGCACACCTGGCTCGTGTTCAGCCAGCAATAAGGATCATTCTGAAGCTTTCCCTCACTTTCTAACCTTTCAGGAGATTCAAAACGTCTCAAAAGGTAAGTCAGAAAACATAAACTGGAAACATGAAAGCCAGTGTGTGGCTCAGCACTGTTTTCCCATCCAATAATACAGTGAATTTCACCTCTTGTTATCGAGGCAGATGAGCAGGAAGCTGATGAAGGGCAGTTCATGGTGCACAGCTGAAAGGGGCTTTGCCATTGCTCCTCAAAAGATCTGAGAGGGAAAGATCTCTGTCTACATCTCTATCCGCCTAAAGGTTGGGGAGGGCACAGATTGAAATCTTTAGTTTAATGAGAATATGAGATGATAATACTCAAATAACCCACTGACAAAAATACAAATCTAAAAGGGATATATTGGGAGAAATTTCCAATTCTGGATACAGTTTCATTACATATTTTTCAAACAAAATTGATACTTCAAACTCAGTATCATATTTTACAGGAAAAAAAAATCACTTGGAAATTCTCCAATTTGTACCACCAAGCAATATAGTATTTTCCTAAAACAGCACTTCAGTAAAGGAATAAAAGCGGGAGAAAGAAGCAGCAGAAGAAAAGAGTGCAAATTAAAAATGAAGCATCTAAAGATTTCCTATTTCAAAAATGTATTTGTAGAAAGTATGTGCTGTCTTTCTCACAACCCTGACGAGCAGTTTTAGGTTATCTGAAGTGTTCCTTCCAGCCTCAATTGGATAAATTGCTTAGAGCATAGATAGCTTTTAAATTATATCCATGAATTGAATTGATCTACCTTTTTGCTGAGGGAACAGAAAATTTGTTCTGAGAAATGTTTCTTGCCAAAAAGTGTGCACCAATTCTATTCCTGAAGACTTAAAACTCTTCGGGTTTTTCCCACTTAAATCTAAAATAGAGATCTTTGAGATAAAAATTAGGTATCTTTTCTGTATGTTTGTGCAGGAATAACTCATAACTTTTTCTGATATCACTAAGTAGTTTTACTCCTTTACTACATATGAGGCATTCATTCTTGAAGGGTTTGGATGTAAATGTAAATGTAAATGTAAACCCTTCTGTGAAGGAGCTGAAAAAAGACTTGCATAGAAATATCTAATTCAGTTATGGTAGGTACAGAAAGCTCAGATTATCTATCTATCTATCTATCATCTATCTATCTATCTATCTATCTATCTATCTATCTATCTATCTATCTATCTATCTATCTATCTCTGTGTGTATATATATGTATACTCAATGTTCAAGAAGAATATTGGGTTCCTAACAGGACAGACAAGGCAGTGCTGTGGTGGAGTGGATCAGGGATCCACCTGACTGGCTGCACAGTGTCCTGAACTGTGTTAGTGATCAACTGTCCTTCAGTAAATAAAATAAACAGGTTTTCAATCTATGACCTACAAATGGAGTGTTCTAGCCAGGTGAGACTTCTGTAGGACTTCTGGAGAGAGATGTCTAGAAACTCTGACTCCAAAAACCTATGTGCATTTCCAGAGTAGTTTCTAACCCTGGGAACTGAGAGGGAGAAGATGAAACCTGAGCTGAGCATGTGGGTTCCTGTCTGGTGATTATCTGTGTCTTCTGGCTGCCTGAGTGCATCTCAAGGCTGTGGTGAGGGAACACATTTCTTTTGGCAAGGGTCTTCACCCCCAGGTGCTTGTTCCTGCTCTCCACACAACCCTCCCTAGGCCTGGCATGACCATGGTGCCTGATGCAGACCAGACCAAGCCACTTGTCCATCTTTAAGAAGAAAACACAATTCATGCTCTGACAACACATAAACCCCACTGATTTTCAGATGTTTTTTCAGTCACTCTACATTTCCTTGAAATTCAGGCTGCACTCTTTTTGCACTGAGCTTCACTGGTATCATCGATATGTATTATCTTATGGGACTGAGCCTGGTGCTTTTAGAATGAAAGTCTGGCATTTAGTTATTTTTAACAGACATTTAGAGGACATTCCTGTTCATCTGGAAAGCCTGGGAGATGTCCCAAGTGTTTTCAACATCCACTGAAGTCTCCATGCCACTTGCAGGTGCTGTTCACAGAATCATTTCAATTGGAAAAGACCTTTGGGGATCATCAAGTCCAAACATCAACCCAGCACTGCCAAGTCCCACTAAACCCTGCCCCTAAGAACTGAGGCAGCTTGTAGGGCCAAAACCCAAACCAGCCTCCTCTTCCCAAAGATGGAGACGGGAACACTCAACCCCTTTGCCAAGACATCACCTGCTGACCAGCCGTCTGCTCAACTTTACAGTTAATAATTTTCCCTCCTGCTTATTTCTTTAATGCCTGGGAGATTTCGCTTTACATTTGCTGAGATCAGTTCATTAAAATACTAATTTCCAGCAGTAATTATCTGTTGGTGAGCGCTGCCGGTGGAACCAGCAGTAGCACTGATACGCTCTCAGCTGCAGGAGAGTTCAGAGATGCTCAGGTCCCTGGAAGCTCCGAGCAGGAGTCGCTGTGGTGCTCAGCTGGAGGCAGCCTGGCAAGGATTGCTTTTTGGGGGAAATGTTTTAAGAATCATAGTTAACCATTCAGGCTATTTTATGTGGCAGGGAAAGTGCATTAGCAGAAAACTGCTGTATCTGTTAGAAACGAACTGGATTTTACTGAAGTTGCCATGAGGTTTTGTATGCCTTGTAAAGTTTGAATTAAAAATCAATTACAGAACAGCCCTTAATCTCCTCTTCCGAGCTGATTCATATTTGGATGCAAACTCTGAGACCCCAATGACCCCTCTCCATGCTAAGTACGACACAGCAAAGGCTGGTTTTTCTCTCTTCCTACTCACGTGCCATTATTCAATTTTTTTACCGCATTATGAAGAAGAGAGTTTTAATAATCGAGCCAGATTAAAAGAATAAAAGGATGCTTCTGCCGAGTTGCAAACAGAGAAGCTGTGCATTTCTAGCAGATTTCAGACTCTGTATTATTACAACATGTAAGAGATGATTAACAAAGAAAAATATTACAGTTATCTACTCCCTTTGAGAGCCTAACTAATGAACCTCTACCAGCTGCTGTTGAAAAATCAGTAGCACTATCACTATCAATTTCAAGACAAAGCATAGCTGACAGATGTTTGAAGTGATAAATCAGGCTGCACAAGGATTAAAATAACAAGCCCCAAATGGCCTTTAAAAGACAAAGGTGCTGCAGTGAACTATTTTCAGCCACTTTGGATCCTGTCAAAAGTTAGATCACTGATACAATTATCTTGCAAGACAGTAATGACCAAAGTAATATGTTATGAAAAATCTAACAATGGCAATACTTGAGCCAAGTTTTTGAAAAGAACAGGCTGGATAGTCATTTGTGCTTTTAATGGCAGAACTGAGAATGCCGTGCAGCCCTGAATACTACTTTGGGAATGAGTGATGAAAAGTGTGTGCTGGGCTGAAGCATAAAATGTAACTGAATTGCATTCTTGTACATTTTAATTAATCCTGTTTTAAAGCAAGAAGTTACATTTTAATAGGCAATGAACACCATTATTTAAATAAGGCATAAGATTTTTGTGTAGCTTCACTGCAGGCTGCATTTCCTAACAACCTGCCGGTGACTGGATGGAGATAAAGAGCCCACTTCTGGATAACAACGTGTGTGCTTCCAAACTCCCTGCCTTTAATGGGAGACAACTGTAGTGAGGGGAGAGGGAGCAGAAACAAACCCCAAGTTTCTGAACTTTGCCTTAGCTTTCACCATTAAGTGCATCTTGTCAGAGAGGGTGATTCCTCCCTGGCCCTCTGTTGTTAACCCTATGAAACAAACGCTAAAAATGCTCAGTTTAAAGCATTAAAGATCAAATATTTTCAGGCACCACTCTTGGCTAAGGCAGGATCAACACAGAGCTCAGCATGGGAAGCTCCCACTGGAAAAGAGCTGCCCCAAGGGATTCCTGCACTGACATCTCAGGAAAGCTCTGGCCACCCCACATTCCTGCTGAAGAACCTGTTAACTGGGGTTATCCAGTGACCCTTGGTGATACCTCCTGAATCCTCCTGCTCTTCAAAGGACCTGTGTGGATGTATCCTAGAGTCCATCAGCTGGGCAGGGATGGGGCAAGGATTGACTAGTGGTCTGAAGTTAAAAGCTTTCTTCCAGAAAACACATTTTATTGTTTACTTCAAGGATGATGTTCCTTCCTGGAAATCCTATTGCCCATGTGTGCTTTTGTTAATGCACATTCCAAGCTGTGGGAGCTGCTTGGAATGTTCTTGGCTACCTCTTCTCCCTAAGAGTAATATTTCTGCTCAAAAGCTTTGTGACAGAAGCACGTGGAAAGTGCATGAGTACAGTGGATTGCTACGGATAATACAGAGGGAAAAGGCGATGTGCCAGTCACCAAGGAATCCATATGTCATGGGTCAGGCTGCCCCGGGAAGGCAAAGGGACAAACACCAGGGCTGAGGCTGCCCTGGAACTTTGGCAGGGAGACGTGAGGGTCACACATGGGGAGAAGCTCCTCCACTTATGTCTTTTCAGTGAGGTGGAGACCCTTTGGGAAAAGCCTGGGGATGAGCACCTCCCCAGGACTGCACCAAACCCATCCCTTGCTGGGAGGACCGAGCAGCCCTTTCTTGCTGCCTTTTTAGCGACACCATTGCACAGATTTGGGATGAAGGCAAGCCTGAGGTTTGTGTTCCTCCCCATCACACAGCCAGTGTGGATGCTGGGACTGGGGTGGAGCTGCTGTCCCCAGTGTGGATGCTGGGCTGGAATTGCTGTCTTGGAATTGCTGTCCCCAGTGTGGATGCTGGGCTGGAATTGCCGTCCCCAGTGTGGATGCTGGAGCTGCTGTGCCCACGCCTGCCAGAGGAGCAGTGCCATGCTGGCTCACAGCTTCTCTCCTCCCCTCCGTACGCGTGGCAGACCACGGCAGTTTTCTAAATTAAATTAAAATCTTTTTCCTTTTCAAACCACTTAGCATGAGGTAGCACACTGGGGCACTTGGAGATATTTCACTGCTGCCTACACACTCGCATGCATGCTGCTTTCCTAAACGAATTACTCTCTTAAAGGAGAGAAAGTCATTGACTGAAGCTGCTTGATTATTAAGTTTTAAGGTGAAACAATATTAGCCTTTGCCTAACAGCAGCCAGCCACGCCTGCAAGCCATTGTGTACTGCATAATGGTGTACTAACACTGACTTCATACTGCAAGGTCCTATTGAAAGCAAATTTTAATCCCCCCTAATTTATTCAGACATCTTTTATGACACCAACAAAAGGAAAAACAGAATTTCTTTCAGCTTGAATTGGGTTGTACGTTGAAGATTGGGGGAACAGTTTGTGATTAATTGATCAAATCTTTTCTAAATTAAAAGCTTTCTAAAATATAAAGATTTTCCTTAGTGCCTTTTTTTATTATTTTAGCTATTTATCAATATAAAACCCTTATGTTTTCTGACTTATTTTTAAAACAAAGAAAAACCCCACCATTATTCCCATTCAATACCGGTGTGAGGTACATGAAATGTTAATTCCAAAATAAAATTATAGGTTTGAGACACTTTTAAAATGAAAAGATTAAAATTTGAAATTCAGTAACCATGCGAGTTTTAACAGGGCTTAATTAGAAGTTGGTCAGTCATCTGTCCTGATATGATAAATCCATGTCTTGGGTTTACAAATGGAGAAGAGATGAGTTTGATATCTGGTTCACCTGGAACAATGTCACAGTATGGAACTGGTTTGTTCCTCTGCAGAAATTTACCAAGATATTTAATATCTAAGATCTTCATATATGCACTGTAAGAACAGAAAGAGGATCTGAAGACAGAAAGGCTTAGACTAGATGAAAATGTTATGTTCTAGCACAATAGGAGTTAATACAAATTGCTGTCATTTGTATGTAAAAATATAATTTCAAACCTATTTGCTCCACATGCACTCACTGTATCTGTATCAAACAAAAAGGGGAACAAATTCAACACATCTTTACACCTTTCAATCTTTCTTTTACTGTGAATTACTTTTCACATAACCCCAAGTATTAATTTGGTCTCATTCCACGATGCATTTGATGTATTTCAATTGGCATATAAAGAATAACAATTCCAGGTTGTGGAAAAGAAGTGTCCTAGCAGGGTGCTTGCAGTTGGTGAAACAAGCACTGATGGCAGATAAATCACCTGCAGGAGGGCTGGGGATGAGGAAACGGGACTTCAGCGTGTTGATTTTAAGGCACACATGTCTGAAAGATACACCCTAGAAAACAGACAGTCCTAGAAACAAGAGAGAAGGAAATGTTCCCTTCAGATGCAGACTAAAGCCATTTTAGAGGAAGGGCTTTACAAAACATAACCTGAAAAACTCTTTCCTGTGATAGCAAAATTAATGCAAACTGGAACACAAACATCAGTGGATGCATATGCTACAATAGCAGTTAGATCCCAAACCTTTGAAACCCCCAAAGGCCTGAATAGATAAGCAGATTTTTTTTTTATTTAGATATTTAAATAATCATAGAATCAAAAAACAGTTGGAGTTGGAAAGGACCTTAACAATGATCTCATTTCAAGCCCCTCTGCCACTGGCAAGGACACCTCTGCTAGACCAGGAAGGTTCCATGGATACCCCATCCACATTCCTCTGCTAACAGCCCCTTTGACTCTTCCCTGCTCCACGACTGGACCATGGAGGGTAACAAAACCAAAATGTTCCTTATGCACCTTGGTGTTCCCATTTCTTTGGGGATTTTTCTTTTTCAGTTGACCACAGCCTTGACCTCCCTGGCAGACAATGAATTTGCTTCCAAAATGAAGACTTTCTCCAAAAATAGCCACTCTGCAGTAGTCGGTTCTCACTACTTTTTAAAAAGCAGAATAAACCAGTTCAGAAGGACTCATAACTGCTAATAAGACTTGTATTCACTGCTTTATTCAGGCACTGACTGAACAGGTGTAACACAAAATGAGGTCTTTTATTCATCAACTTGCCAAATTCTGAGTCTGCGTAAGAAACCTTACCACTAGTCATGAATGGGTTTGAGAATGAGTGTTAACAGGTGCCCTGAGTAACCTCAAAACACAAACACACTGGGGTTGAGGAAGAGCAGGTTTTTAGAGCAAGAGATATGAGATGTGAGCTGATAAGGAGAAGTACAAGAACTGGTGATGTCTAAGTGATGCCAGGCTTAAAACCTCACAGAATCCTTCTGGTTTCTAATGTGTGTTTTCACACAGATTGTGAAGATCAAAGAAAGAAAAGAATGCTGCCTAAACCAAAGCTGGTAACAAGCATATGATGGACATAAAACAACTCCACTGTAAATGTTTTAAACTGCCTCCTGTGGATACAAAAGGTGGTTCCACAGGGACAGGAAGTAATCCCCTGTATTAAAATTTAATGTGTTGCCCTCTGTGATCAGTTACAAAGATGATAAATATGTATGTGCATGACTGAATCAGTAATAAAAATGTGATTTTATAAATCTCAGACACTCCATGATCAGACCAATAAACTTGTTACATCAAACAGCATTACAACTTCGGATACCTACAGAAGACCCAGTTGGCTGTGATGAACCATTTCAGGAAGGCATTGTTTGTCTGTCCTACCTGCCTGCAAAGCTGCAGGGCTAAGGATGAAGGAGGCACAGCCCTGTGCCAGTTCCCTGCGTGCCTGGATCATCCACTGCTACAAACTTAATCTGGACCAGTCATGAACATCAAATTCACAGGGTAGGCACAGCAGTCTGTTACGGGTTTTGGCTCAGAAATTTGCACATAAATCTGGTTTCCCTGGCTGGGTTTGAAGCAGGGGACCTTCCAGCTCCTGTTCAAGGCATGGCAGCTTCTCCTGTCCACAAGCCATGCATGGAGGAGAGAGGGATGTCTGGACTCACAGTGAGAAACAAGGACTGTTATCACCTATGTGCAGACAACAAGAAACTCGGATATGTTACTTCACTGAACAGAGAGGTAGTATTTCCAAAAAAAAGCTCCAGAAGAGAAAACTGGCAGATCTCCTTCCAGCCAGCAAAGGGCAACACCTCATTAAATTAGATAAGCTGTATGTGGCTCATGTTCGACTTTGCTTAGGGCTCAGCTGAACTTCAGCAGAAGCTCTGATAGCTGAATATGGATCGAAGTGTCTAAACAATTTTGATGTGTAGTTCATTGCTGCTCAATACTCAGGAGGCGATGATTTCTCCAGAGTGCCGACAGCATGCTCCCCTCAGCTGCTTTTCTCCTTTTATCCTCATGGTCAGTACACAGGATAAATGTAGCACAGATAAGAGGGAGAAGGGGGGTCACTATGCTGCTGGTTTTCTCCTCTCTCAGGTTTGGGATGCTGCTTTCCTGGGCTTGTAGCCAGGCCATCATCCTCTGACCACTGTTCTGCTCTTCTCAAGGTAGAAGAACTGCTCCTGCTCTGGTCTGTTTTTGGGAACAGGGAGTTGGTGACAGGCCAACAGCTTCCCTGCTTGTTCTATTGCTCCCTGGTGCCGTCTCACCCTGTCCTGTATGTTGGGAGCAAATCACTTACAGCAGGCTCTGCATTAAAGACATCCAGTCTCCTCCTCTGTGTCCTGGCTGGCCATGGAAACCATCTCCTTCCCCACCAGAGGTGAACTGGCATTCAGGCACGCACAAACCCAGGGAAAGCACTCACTTTGGAACCATGTAAGTACAGAAAGGTCAGATCAAGGCTGATGTTCTACATTTAAAAACATATTTGATTTCCTGTACGTTAAGGCCAAAAGCTAAATGTACTATGCTTGGGTCATTTTTTTGTTATAAAAATCTTGCATTTTGCATGGCTGTATGAGGAAAATGTTCCCTACCAGAAATCAGATCCACGCAGACATCCACTTTCCATAAGAAATAACTGGGAAGCACGTTGGCTGCAGATTTAACTTGTCCTGTCTGATAGCTACAGGCTAAAAACATGCAAATAAGTGATTGTGACAAAAGCAAATTGTAACACCAGGTAGTCCTGAGAGAATATACTCTGTTGCAGTGAATGGCTAACCACTGCCTTTGGCTTTGATTATTTATATCATGTGGTAAGTGAATGAACAAGATACATGTGCTTTTTATTGTTCCACATATGTATTCAACCAAGCTTCTCTCTCTTATTTTTTAATTATTTTTTTTGCTGTTGTTAATATTACAATTAAACTTTGGTATGTGGACTGGGAATTTACAAAAAAAAATCTTCTCAGCTGTGCTGCACGAAACACTTTTTGCAGAACTGTTCCTTTTTTGATTTCCTTCATGCCTACATTATTTTCAGAGCAAAAAGAAAAGGGGTAATCAAATCACACAACCTCCAAAAAGAGTGAAAAACAGGGCCTTGCTTGCTCCCAGAAGTCAGGAAATGTAGTGTTAAGACATGAAACTCATTTCCAATTTTCTGTGTTCGTACCGTGGTCTCTAAACAGCACATTATCTCACACACCAGATGTGCAGCAGTATCTAGGTACTAGAGGGTGTGATAAGTATGGAATTTCAGCCCTATTTCTTCTTTTATGCTATAAGTCAAATACTTGCTCTGATTTTAAGTTAGAGTTTTGGCTTGTTTTCTGTGTGCTTTGGGGGGTGGATGAGAAGTGGGGAGTTCAGGGTTCAATTACAGAAATGGAAAACTAAATCATTGGGGACTCAGAGCATTTTAACAACACAAGAGAAATCAACACCCACACCTCTGATTTTATTTAAATTGGTGTAAAACTAGAGTGTATAAATTACTTAAGCTGATGTGATTAACTCCACTTAAGTGGAATTTACTCACAAGTGAGCAGCCTCTTGGCTGGCACAAGCTGCATTTGGAACTGAAAGAAGATGGAGGCATCTTGAAAATTTGAACATCTGTCAAGTGCTATTCTGAAAATACTATTTGGATATTAAGTAATAAGGCATTCACTAATGATAACAATGCTAAAAATAAAAATAGTACTGTTCTGTCTCAGCTGAGAGGTGGTCACCTCATAAAGCAGCCAAGGGGTGCTGCAAATACACGTTTTTCATGTATGAGTAGTCATCCTGGAAACAGAGGAAATAAAACTTTGCACCGGGTTGAATATAAAACTTGGATACAGCATGCAATTTTCTGGTATGTTAATTGCATCTGGGAGCTGGGAGGTGAGAGTTTCAGCTAAAGGGAAAAGAGAGGCCACAGAGGCAGAAAACAAGCTTTATTCTTCCAGGCACATTTTTGCCTTGTCTTCCAGGAGTCACTGAGCACTCTTTGGATTCAAAGGGAACTTGCTGGTTTCTGTGGGCTTTGACTGGGGCCCAATGGCTGAACATCATTTTGGGGCTGATGGTCCTGTAGGTGTGAAAGTGGGTTCTGTGGAAGCTGAAAAGGTTTGGGGTTCTGGCAGCATCAAGTGGCTGCACACTTCTAAAGGAGCTGAGCATGACGTGCAGTGCTTCCAGTCATCCACAAACGAATGAGCTAATTAAATTATTTTTTTTTTCCTCTGGTATACTGCATAGTCCAATTAAGTTGCTAAGCCAATCATCTTGAAATAAATCAACCATATTGTTACATAATTCTTGTTAACAAACAGAGATGTCGTTATATGAACTAGGTTCTAAGGGTGCCAGATGCTCCTAAACAGGGAGTCTAATTTATTTCATTGATTTTAAGAAGCAACTCATTCATGTGTGATAGATTTTGTCATCCAAAATGCTAATTCTTATCTGAGTTTAAAGTAGATTTCTGTCTCTCTCATACATAAATGAGAGTACAGAAGAGCTAAATATGGACCTTCCTTAATTGCCCATCACACAATCGCATAAAAATCTTGTCCCAAAACACTGAATAAACATCCTTTTTTAGCACAGTTAACAGGATTGCAACAGAAAAAAGGCCAAAACCTCATCTCAAAATTATTGTACTAAATATGGAGAGAAAACACGCGATCCTCGAAAACAGAGCTTTTGCTGAAGAAAGAGCACATGCTGAAAGGTTAGCACTGTGTAATGGGAAAAATGGGATGAATTGTGTTCCTGACCAGCCCACGGTGCTGCCCAGTAATTGTGCTCAGCCCTGGACGAGATCAGAGCAGCCTGGCAGGGGGCTCAGAATTTCTGGCAGTCTGGGAAACCTAGTTCCCTCTGTGAAGAAAAAAAAGAAAAGATTACATGCTTTAGATTTGATTAACGTTTCAAGGATACTATTAAAGAGGATGGGCAGTGGAGATGGTCCCTTCAAATGCTGCCAGTGACGTCGGCTCCTCCAGAGGAGACCATACTGCACACTTCTAACACAGTAATCAAGCAAGCATGTCTTTATCTTTCTGCCCTTGGTTAATGCCTTTTTTTTCCTTTTTCCTCCCAGGGAGAAGATTATAGGAAAAAAAATGTGTTGGTTGTTTTTTATAGTTTCATTGGAGGGTTGAATGAGTCACACAAAAGCCAAGGTATGCAAAGCAGCTTTGGGTGACAATCCTTTCCTCCAAGGGTTTCCTGAAGAAAGTGCTGCTGACCATTAACAATCTGCTCCCCTCTGAGATGCAGGACATCAGAGCAGCACTGAGAAGAAAGAAGTGGGGATTACTGAATGTTTTCTGTGCACCTGTGCCTACCATTCCAATTTGTTCTTCTTTATTTTGCACCGCAACAAAACAGCCTTTGCTTCGTGTTTTCACTTGGTCAGTGATGATTGAAAGTGATTTCTCTGGATAAAAGTTGAAGGAAAAACCCCTGTGGTTTCCATTTGGACATTAGAGGGTTGATGTGTTTTGCTGTCACATTCTATTTTTAAATGCATGACACTGCACAGGTGTTCAGACTCCAAATCCTTAGCGAAATCTGTCATCTCTCTGCAGCTTGTCACTACATCAGCTCACAAACTGAGGGAGAGCCACGTTCCCGTATGGGAGAGAACTGCAAGTGCCTGACAATGCTTAATGATAATTTCTTCTCATAGCTGAAAAATATCCATACACTTGATAAATTCTCAGGTGTTATAATTGCTTTGGGGTTCATTTGCCTATCTGGAATTTCTCAGTTCAATTATTTATCTACAAGTCCTCAATATGTAGAACATAAAGTAACGGATGATTAAAAATCATTTTTGCAGGAGCAAAAGTTGCCAGTCTGAGTCAAAGCACAGACTGGCTGCTTTACCTCTGTGCTTGCTCCCCATGAAATGCTGAATTCAAAAAGATGAGCCTCACAAAGAATTACAAATCTTCCTCTCCTGTCTGCCTTAAGAATATATTATTTCTCCATCTATGGGCATTGCTAAAATGTAACACAGCAAAGAATGTAATAATCAGTATTTTAAACAAGCTGATCTTGAGTTTTTAACTCCAAAATGTTTTGCTGAATCTTATGCAGTGCTAGTATGGATTTTAGGGAAAAGTATCCCATGTTCAAATGAGAGAGAAGGTGGAAAATGAAGCAGTTCTTACAGGGCTGCTCCAGAGTCATCAAGTGAGTGCACACTGCTGCTCATCCAAAGCATCCTGGTCCACAAGGAGCATCTGCTTCTGCTTCTACAAGGCCATTTGCTGTGGGTATTGGAAGATCAAACTCAAGACCTACCTCTATAAGTAAAGCTTAGATCTCCTAAAGAGACCTGAAGTGAACCATCATGTCCTTCTAGCTGATTTAGAAACAAAATTGTGAATGAAAACCATTCCTTTGCAGATGATTAGTTAAATTATGCCTTAATGATCATTTAGCATCCATCACCAAACAAAAACCATCTCAGTGATACTGTACTGTACTGAACTCCAAGGGATCCATTTGACTCCTGCACAACTAAATCACACTAATTCAAGTCCCCTGAAGTTTGATTCTGTTCTCTATGTTATCCTTACTATCAGTCACAGAGAGAATTGAGACAAGGCCCTCCTGAGCCACGTGAACCATACATTGCCCAGAGGGATGGATGGCTGTCATTCCAGAGTGCTGAAAGAGCTGGCTGGTGCTATTGTGAGGCTGTTCACTGTCTAGTCTGAAGGGTTTTGAAGATGGGGGGAGGATCCTGATGACCAGGAGAGACCCCAAAAGTAGCAACTGTTTTCCAAAAGACTAAAAACAATCTGGGAGATTATCAGCTGCTCAGACTCACTTCAGCCCCCAGGGAAATCATGGAGCAAATCCCTTCTAAAGTCATATGTGGACACATGAAGGGGAAGATGATGACTGGGAATAAACAACATAGATTTACCATGGATTTACTAAATTTACCATGCTTGACTAAACTGGTTGCCAAATATTTATCAAATGACTCGATCTGTGGGTAAGGGCAGAATGAGGAGTGTCATCTACTTTGTCAAGGTGCTTGACACAGTCTCCCAAGCCTTTCTGTCTCCACGCTGGGATGTTGCTGCCCTGTGTGGGTGAAAAGCTGCTGGACTGAGGCTCAGAAGGCCATGGTTAATGAATCATACCCTAACCAGACATCGGTAGCAAAAGGGTCCCATTCTTCTGTAGGACTAGAGACTGAATTCACAGAGGGATTTTGGAGGCTTAAATATTCATAATCGCTATCACTACTGAACAAATTTGATGTAGTTTGCTGGAAATCACAGTATAAACAAAATATCCCCCCCAAAAAAACTAATCTTCTCAAAGAAGATGATTTAAACAATCTTGTTTGCTTCAGTCTTCATTATAAAGGTGCTTTTAAAATATACTATTGGCAGTTGTTGATATTGGACCAAAGGTGATTATCTGAATTACAGGCTTTGAATGGCAGCATATAATTGAGTTTAGGATTTCCCCCCCCCTTGTTTCTAATATACATCTTACTTGAAACAAAGGTCATATTTGTATTGTAGGCTTGATTTGAAGGAAAGCTTTCACCTGCTAACTTCCCAGGACACTGTCTTACATATATACATAAATATATATATAAATTTATGCACACACACACTCTGAATGTGTCACAGGATGAGATGTTCTTCCATGGTAATATATAGAGGACTGCTTTCACTTTGAGTTTTCTGGAAGGCAGTGCACTTCTTGAATGGATGGCTCAAAACAGATTTTTTTTTCCCTGATAGGTTTAAAGGTATTACAAAGCAGACATACAATTAGCACCATGTGAAAGAAGAATTTATGTCAGAAGTTAACTTATGGTTCATTGTGATCTACTGAGTTAATCTTTCACCCTACACATGGATGTAGGACTGCAGACCCCATCTCTTCCAGGGCTGTGACACACCACAGAGAGGGCCCAACCAGTCAGTCCCAGAACTGAGACCACATCAGAAAATTAACAACCAGATCAGAGAGAGACACAATTATGTACTTTTATGAGTTACATCAATCAGTTGGATTTATTCATATTGTCTTACAGAAGATTAATAGATGCATAGAACATTAATATGCTTTTACAGCAGTGTAATTTATAAAGGGAAAAAACTTTTAGGAAAAGCTCTGATCCATCTACTATTAATATTTTGCTGAGGGGGATGAGACTGTTAAACTACTCACCTTGCAAACACTACTTATAATTGACAAAGTGCAGCCTAAGAAGGTTATTTTGTATCTTATCCTCCAGGGTCAATAATTCTATACTTGGAGCCTTCTCTGAACTGATTTGTCTATATTTCAAATTGGAACACACTTTGATGTTCCCAACTAAATTGATGCATTTCTCCCACACATTCTTTGTTCTTATTTCTAACAGCTGAAAACTAGCACCTTGTCTAGCTCTTAATGGAAAGTTTATCTATTAAAGATGATGACTTGTATGAGAAAAGGTGGTGGTTCCAGGCAGAAGGACTATTTCACAGACTATTTGAAATAGGAATTTCCTTCAGGAATAGGAAATTTGAAGCAATATCAGCTTTATATCAACAGGATATGTGATTCTGTTAATAGCAACCTCCAACAGTAGCTTTTCTTACACACTGACAGCTACAAAGGTTGTCACTGCTTGTAAAGAAACGCATCCCTTGGGAATATGTGGGATATTTCTTTAGTCAGAAATTAGACTGAGAAAACATTTAGGTATACAATCTGTTCATGTGCAATTCCTGCTGTTATTTTTCTTTTCAGAGCACTGATGTGTGCTCAGCCCTGCACATGGAGCAGAAGACACCCCTGAAGAACTTGCAATAGAAATAACACATTAGGCAGGTTGGTAATGTTTGTGGTTAGATACAAAAGTGTTCTCCCTGAGCTCTGAGCTGACCAAAACTTTGTAGCTGTACTCATCCTACTTTTTGGTGCTGTGCTTGTTAGCTCATGCATAGTGCTAATACAGTCACATAGTTCACATCTTCAGAACACACGTAGAGCACACACAGTGTCCCACCCTCATGGGCTGGCTGCAGATGTCCAGGAAAAAATCCAGCCTGTCTACATCACATGGTCATAAAAAAATTAATTTGGTAGTGGAAGCATTGAAGTTTGAAGTAGAAAAATGATTCCAAGACAATTATTCAGAATATAATGTCTTCCTCCTGAATTTAACCCATTTTCTTAATCTGAAAAATTACCAAATTTTCCAAGAGTCCTTTATGTTACGGTTAAAAGACACCTTCCAAGCAAATTTGGTCAGCACTGGGGATATGTTTCCATTAAGATGTTATGTGAAAACCAACAGGAAAGAGGGAAGAAAAAAAGGAGTAAATTACTCTAAACACTCAGAATAAAAAAGATGAATAAAGAGGCAAAACTCTTTGTGACTCACAGTGCTAATGCTGCAGTTCTTTGAGAAAAAGGTCCCCAGGAACAGGCAAATAATGCAGCCTGAACAAAGTGTCCCAAGAGTGATAAAAAGAAAATAGCTAAGCATAAAGCAAAGGAATTAGGAAAACTTTGTACAAAATATTAGGAAAAACTTACTAACCAAAATGATACCATCAGCTGTGAGACTTCCTAGGGATTATCATGGGGCCTTCTAAAAAACATTTAAGGAAGAATACTAGGAAGTGTTCAGCATGAGCAATCCTACATCACAGGATATTGGATAGTTTTTCCTGGTACCCATCTGATCAAGAGAACAACAAAAGCAAGGAGAGCTTGACAGCTAGTGCAGTTTGTAAGAGGTGCCTAAATCTATAATCCCTAAAACCACACAGCAAGACACATGACCCTAGTAGTTAAATTTTAGGGATGCAAATTCCCTTTAGTTTGTTTTGGAGCATGCCTTGCTGAGGACCTGAGCTCCTACTTCATGTACGGGCTCTCTCAGGCTACAAATCCAGACATTCCTTCACTGATTCCTGTTGAAGGATCTAATCCAGGATGTGGTTTTCACACACCTTTGACTAAGGTCACAGAATGAGGTAAGAATGCTTGCAGTGATGCCTCCATCACAGTTTATTTTCTAGTGTCTCCCTGCAGCAGTAACATAGATGTGAGAAGAGTCAGTTTCCTGCTCTCTCTGAGTTTGTACATACTTGACGTCCCACCTAAATAAATGAACAAATTTGCACCTATTTTCCCTCCAAAGGTAGATCCAAGCGGCTTTTAGTCCCATTGAAGGCAGGGACTGAGCACTCCTGTCAAATACTGTCCCCCTGGATGAATTCGACCCTGCCCTGTGAGATGCAGGCTCACTTTCCCTTCTGCTGTCCTAATTAGGGCACAAGCACTGACTTATTTACGCAGTGAGAATGAAGACATTATCACCTATTTATCTATTAGTCATTAAAAGCTGTTCTACCTTAGGCTACCCAGCTGCCTGTTAAGAGGCCTCCTAGTCTAAGAGAAGTGGGCATCCTTGCAGCCCAGGAGAAGGTTCTGGACCTTACAGGTGTTTCCCTTCTGTGTGAGGAACTTGCTCAGGCAGGTGTTTGATTCAAAGCTGTGACATCAATAACTTCTGCACTGTCTTTTAATGACATTTTCCAGAAGTGCAGAAAAATTCCTGACCACATTGAGTTAAGATCTTATTCTCCAGCTGAAGAAGTCCCACTGAAATAACTGTTCGCCATTCTGTGCACTTCAGTCGGATCAGAGCTGGTGATCTCAAGGATAATTAGATTTCTGTTAAGTAATTGTAGTAGGTAAGACAGAAATTGGGGCATAGGGCAATGCTCATAAAAAAGCAGGTTTTGTTAATACCTGCTCACACTCAGTTTATCTCAACACTCCCTGAGAGCACAGAAGGATGTCAATGTCACTGGTATGGGACAAGTCAGTTAAGTGACTACTGGGTTGTGTTATCAGGACTACAGTTTAATATCTAAACAGCAAAAAAGGTCACACTCCTTCACAGTTACCAGCGTCAGTGAAACCAATTAAAAATAAATCTAGTAGTTAATCTGAACTGGACATGACAATCCAATGTATCAAAACATGAGAAAGATATAACCATTGTATTTGTACTTTTCACTGTATTAATCTTTTTGTTCCACCAAAAACATAACTGTGCTGTTCATTGGAAGAAAACTGTAAACTCTCCAGAAGGCAAATTTCTGCAGAATGGTATCCTTAGTCATCATAAATGCAAAGTTAGCTATTTTAAATTCATTCCTTCCCCCATTGTTCAACATCAAGTATTAAAAGCAGCAACACTGAACCTTCAGTCTAAGCAAGCAGAGTAACAGATCACATCCAATATCCACAAAAAGGTTTTGTTAAATAAAATATGGAGTTTAAATTCCGTAGTCACAGCAGTCTTAGGCTGTCCATTGCTGATAACACATAGGTCATGCGTGTCTGAATAAAAGGATTACGGGGTGAACAGCATAAAATGGATCTAAGCATGAGGTATGTCATGCTTTCTCATTCTTACATTTAGAGGCATTTAATTTAATTTAAATCAAATAGATCCTAACTCAACGATGCATTTATTCTCCTGTCAGACACTCAACACATTGATATTATTTTAAATTAACTTCATTTTGGTGCCAGGAACTGGATACTGAATTCTAGTTAGAAGAAAAATATGAAAGATGCTTGAAGAGTGAGATGGATGAGAATGTTTTTCCCACTTTTTAAGAACTTTAAGGAAAGGCATCAGCTGTTATATCACCAGAGCTGCTATAGGAGAAAAAAAATAATAATAAAAAAAATGTGGGATTTTGCGTTGCAGAGAGGAGAGAAACTTCAAAGAAACCAAATACCTTTTGTGCCTCCAGGATGTTGTGGTAGAAATGCAGTTTTTTGTATCTCTTGGTCTGAATCTGAATTTTACACACCAGAACTCACTGTCACAGCAAGACCTTCATAGGGAAAGGGTGTCAAAGGGAAAATACGCTTTTTAGAGACAAATGCTTTGGAGGGCAGAGTCTAAAGGATCTGAAGTTCTGTAAAACTTGTTCCATAAAAAAGTGTGACAGCCCCCACATTGCATTCCAGTCATGTGTTTTAATAGTGGATTTCCACTCAGATTGTGAATCGTGACAAATGAGTTTAAAAATGGGCCATTTTAAGTGGAAACACTCTAGAAGTAAATTATACAACCTAGGACTGAAGGCCAATAAACCTTTGGATTGATCTGCTACCAGAGAGCTTGGACAGAAGCTGTCAGTGAAGGCTGAACTGATGACCACTAATAGATTCTGGAAAGGTGGTTCTAACTACTAGTTTCCTGTACAGAAAGAGGAAAGCAAGGAAGCTGCTGCTTCTCCCAGAGGAACTGAGCATCCTCTGCCTCCAAAAAAACTTTAGGAAGATAGAGCACGGAGGGAGGGAGAAATAAAGTTAGCAAGCAGGCAGCTCACGGCAGAGCGCAGCTTAGAAAAGCTCCCTGGAGGGCCAGAAACTCCCTTACAGCAGGGAGCAGACCCAAGACAGGGGAATGCAAAGAAGATTGATGCATTTGTCATTCAGCACAGAAAACAGTGCAGTTTTGACTCAAAATTAACTCAAAAATGGTATTTCCAGCACTGGAAGACTAATTTAATGTAAACTACACAGCGGTTCAGCAGTGGGATGAAGCAGGGTCTGGAATAAAACAGCAGCTGTACTGCAGGATTTGTCCCAGCCTGATAAGGAGTTTAACATCAGTCTTTTCCTTGCCTTTAATGGTGACAGAATTGAAACAGACAAAACCAAAACGGTTTCAAAAGAAAGCGAGGTAAGTGTTTCAATAACCTAATTTAAAGTGGCCCAGGCGAACACACCTGATAAGTCAGTAGTGCCACAGCAACAAAGGTAACATTATCTACTACGAATCTTTCCACAAAGCTGATTAGCATTTTCTTAGTTTAATGAGCGGAAAACAACACAGGCTTTAGCTTTCTCCCTGGCAAACTGTTTGCTCAAGAAACTGAAGGACTGGGCTTTGCTCTTGCCCTGATCCACATTACGCCACTCCAAAAATGTTCCTGTTATCAACCAGTTAAGGTCGGATTGAGCAGCTCTTTGCCTTTGCATTGAGATGGGCCAGTGAAGTAGAGGGTCAGCTGTGCAGAATATTCTTCTAGTCTGCTGGAGGTGAAGCTGAGAAACGTGCCCTGAGGCTCTATTTTGTTTCTTTGGTTTCCCAAAATAATGAAACACACATGTAACACATCTTGGCTGTAAAGTACTGTGAACTCCAGCTGCAGTGCTCTATAAAATTACTGTTATGTACCTATTCCTGTGCCACAATTACTGAAGGTTTCTTCTTCTAAGAACCACTTGGAGTATGGAGAAAATTCCAGTTGGGAATACAGTGTCTGGTTTAGGCTCCCAATGGTGGAGGAACACATTCACTGGTAACAGCTTTGGCTGAAGGCTCGAGAACAAAGCACTGGCCATGAGACCCTCAAAGCCCCACAGGGAATAGCAATTCCAGCTTTCCAAACACATGCAGTAAACAACAGAAGCAACCAGCAGGTGCTTGTAAGGAGAAAAGAGCCAGGCAGCACTAGAGGGGGAAAACTTCAAGGTTCCATATTTCACCTTCCCTGGGCTCCCACACAGGTAGGACTCAGTGTTATTATGGGAATATTCCTGGTTACTGCCAGTCTGTCTGTCCCTCTCCTCCCACAGTGCTCAATCTGACTGCCCAAGTGATTATTTCCATCCTCTTCCTCCCTCATATTCACCCCTTACTCCCTCTGCAAAATCCCAGGGCTTTTTTCCCCCAGGTCAGGCTCAAGCACAGCCAGCTCCTTCTCCATCAAAACCATAAAAATCCCTTAAACCTACTTAATAACAGAACAAATATAGAAGCACTTCTATGCATGAGTGCTTTATTTTCCTAGATAATAGGCAAGGTAAGATGAAATTAAGGTCGTGTTTATACTGGGGATTCGTGATATTAGAAATACCTGGTCATCACCAAAAACAAGTACTATAAAGTCAAGAAATTCTCCACTGAATTGTAAACATAAACCAAACATGCTGGATCTGAAGAAGGAGAATTAGTGCTTTTGAAGCAGCTTCAAATCTGCACTGTAATGATACAATAACCATAATTGGCCCCAATACACATAAAAACTGATTTTAGAGACAGTAGATTCTTCATTTTATTTTTTATTTCTCCCTATTCTTTCATTTTCACTTCCTGGCTAATAATAGCTTCTATTACTACCAATCGTTTGGAACAAAGAGAAAACCTATCTCAAGAACTACAGCTCTTACAGCTCTTTAATTCTACCTTAAATTATAGTCAATTGTTCAAATTCTGCATTTACAGTAAGCGCTGCCGTTCCAGGGAGAGCAGAGAATCACACCAGCACTGAAACCTCTGCTGCAAGGACAAAACTACCTGGTCTTAACTGCAGACCCAACTTCATAGCCCTTTATTCCTCCCCACTCTGTTTCCTTGAGCCTCTTTGTTAACTGCAGCTGGGCAGAACACCAGCCCATAAGGAGATTCCCTGCAGGAAAGGAATTAACATTGTTTTCCAACATTTGACCTTCAGACCTCATAGGTTTTGTGTGAGATTCATCCAGAAACTCATCCACCCACCCCATCCATCCCATCTCTTGCTCGCCTGGCAGAGAGCGCTGACAGCTCCCATATTTCTGCACAGGACCCATAGGTTTTCCAGCATCCCAAGGGCCTGGTATGTGGAGTCTGGGAGCAGGGGAACATTGGGGCTCAGCCTGTGCTCCATGCTGCAAGGTGCAGACCCCTGGCCTGCAGCTTTGTGTAGAGGGTCATCCATCAGCTCAGACTGCTCAGGTGTAACCCAGGCGTGTGACTCCACTGCAGGCACGACTGTGTTGCACAACTGCATGGATGTTATCCTATTTTCAGTGCTACAACATGACAGTAACAGTTTCTGAGGTATGAACCAAAAGGAAACAACTGGTAAATGGATTTCTTACATGTGAGAGTACCAGCGAAAACCTGCAAGTGTAAACAGTGCTCAGTTGGTGGAAACTCTCTAAGAGGGTGAAATGTGTCTCTCATGGACTTACTTTGCAGCAGTGATGCTCTGCTGGAAGCAGAACCTAACTAGCAGGTCCACCCCTTTCTTTAACTCTGATTCTTTAACTACCAAAAAAACCTACACAAACTACAGCTACAAACACAGAGGTAAAAATGGAGCAAACAGAACCTGAATGGGAATGAAGAATGGGGCTGGGGAAATAAACCATGTAAATGTAAGATTTTAAATGAAAATACAAAGCTGCCTCAAAATAGGATGTTTGAAAATCAAGTTTAGGCTGAATTTATAATAGTCACATGAAGGGGAACTTTCACATTCCTCTTTTCCAGTTCTGCTAGGTTTAATCCAGTTCTCTAAGATTTGACGTTGCACAAATTTTAAGGCCAGGATTTGTGCTTTATAACAGGTATAGTGAAGTGATACATCAAAGAATTGGGCAAAAATCAGGATTAGAAGACAGATTAACAGAGCAAATGTACTGTCCTGTGAAGTATGCAGGTACAAAAAGGAAAAAAAAGTCTTTTTCCTTGCTGCCTTTGGTTCTGATACATTGACAAGTACACGTGAAAGATGCAAAGCGACAGGCTCCCCTCAGCACCGGAACAGCTCGCTCTGCTTCTGACCAAGGCACAAACCCACACCTACGGAATCAAAGCTTTGGCCTGAAAACCATTCAGCACAGACTAGCACTGATCTTTCCTTACTGCAGCTCTTTACCACGAGTGCCCAAGAATTACCATGTCTTATTCAACACTTGGGCCAAATACAGGTTAACACCTCACCCACAGACCATGCGTTGTTGGCACCCCGGTGCTCATTTCCCATGCCATGCTGAGCAGCTCTTGCTTCTCCTCATACAGTTTGGCTTATGAAGGGCAACATTTTCGACAGTATAGGAGGAGTTTGATGCAACTAGAGCAGAGTTGTGCAACTCTGATGCCCTGAATGTCCCACCAGTGAGTGGTTTCTGCTGTTCCTTTCTGACTCCCATGCCTGAGTTCCCTTCTTGCAGAAACCAAGGGGTAGGAGGAAAACCAGGAAAGTGAGAGTGATCAGTGTGTCCCAATTTAGCATTTGGGCTCCACTGATCTTTCCATGTCACTTCCCTGTCGGTTACACTTAAAGCACATCTCTGACATCTCTCAAAGTGCTTTACAATGGCAGAAAAACCCTTTGCATGCCACACATGGAAAGACTGAGACTTGGATTTTACTTGCCCTGTGCTAGGGAAGCCCTGGGGTATCTTGTGGTCTACTGGATATCAAATAGACTTGCTGTACAGATTTTAAATAGGATCCTTAACCTTTCTGTGCTCCAGTCAACCTCCAAATAAACTGAAAAATATCAGTCACCAATTCCACAGAACTAGGGCAAAAAACATGACATAAGGACAGCTTGAGTTGTGAACCTCCCATGTAAACTCAACCTGGTCCCCTCCACCTTAAGACACAGCTCCTCGTTCAGGGTAATAAATTCTCAAAGTGCTGAAACCAGCATGTGTTGATCTCTCTTCACCTCCAAACTGCCCGCGTTCCTTGGGTTACTTACATTATTTTATTACAAAGGAATGAAATGTAGGCTTACAATGCCTACAGCATCAAGAAAAAACACCAAAACAAACCAGATGAAAGGTTGGGCCCAATATATTTCATGGCAAAGTTTCCCCCAAAATTAAAAGGGATGGAATTGCACCTGTGCTTTTCAAGATGACCAGAGGGAAGCATTTACCTTTCCGAAATGGAGTTGAGAGTTTTGCATGGTGCCTATTTCTGATTTCTCACTGCAAGGGAACATTACCTGGACCACGTTTGCAGGGTTACAGGGACAAAATTAAAGTAGCCAGGAGGAACACACTTCTGTGTTTCTACACCTCAAAGTGTATACATATTTTAAATGGAAATGCAGCTTTATCTCAGTTTTCAAGTTATTTCTTCTTATGAAGCAGTCTTGTACTATAGCAAGTGTTCTTTTCAGCTCAAGTTGTTAAGAACCTTAAATTCTGTTAAGAAACCCCACAACCTTCTGTAAAACTGTTGTTTCATTAACTAGAGCAAAAACCAGTTTGTTAGACAGTTTCCGCCCTTGAAATTCCAAGACAAACAATCTATCATTGAATTTAACTCATATCAAATGCTGTACTTTCAAAATTGGTGGAGGAAAGTCTTAAAATAACACTCTTTGTCTTTTTTTTCTCGTTATTTCTCACCTATAGAAACACTACTAGGAAAAAGACCCAGAACTGCTTTTAGGGGTTCATAAAATGATTGATTCCTGGATTTTTAATGCAGCAGCAACTCTGCCTGCCCAGTGACAATGTTACAAGGGAATTTTTTGATAGAAATGCTGGTGCAACTTAAACTGGAAAATGCTGCTGTGATCCTTTCTTAATTTCAGACCTCAGAGATGCAAGAATGTACAAAGAGTGATGGTGCCTGATCACCTTACAGAACCACAGGTCCTGCCTGTGAGTGTGCCTGTAACTACACCTTGCCAACACAAAGTGGTAACTAACTCTGCTTCTTGACTCAAAACCTACATACAGCTTTTGTTTCTTCTCTTTCCTAAAGGAAAGGGGGAAATACCATACATTTTGAAGACCCCATCTAAGCTATTTAAACATGGCGCATTAAATGTGCAGATTAATAACATGAAAAGGAAATAATGGATACTGACAGCATTTTTTATTTTTTTTCAACAAGATTTCTTTGGAATGTCAAATAATATTCCCAGGGAAGTAGAAGCCTCCCTTCCTTGAAGGTATTTAAAGCAAACTTAACAAAACACTAGCATGCGTACTATAAACTGTATTATCCTAAAACTTCGCTCTCTTCAATTTTCAACATATAGAACTCTATTATTTATGAAGAGATAACTAACAGGGCATTCAGCAATTATGTGACAATTTGGAAAAGCTTACTGAAAATTAATAGTAAAGCAAGAGAACCTATTAATGATAGCACACCAATTCTTCATCTTCTTATCAATAACAGCCCAGGCATGCATTGACTGTGCATTGCAAACTGTTGTTTTGCTCTATATTGTCAACATAAGGTAAACCTGACTTTTAAAATCAATGCTTTTATACAGGAGCAAGTCAGCACCTTAGCCTGACTCAACAGCAGGCTTCCTTACTGTTCAATATACCCAAATATGTAAAATATTTTAGGAAATATATATATGCTCACACTGCTTGCTTACTGGTACACCATCTATGAATCAAAATAATAATCCAGGAACATGTCACAAAAATACATCTACACTCTATGAAAAGTGCTAAACACGAACTTCTGACAGAACAACCTTAGCTACAGCATGTAAAGTCACCTAACGCTGCTTTCAGAAATTCAGTGAGACTCTCTGCCATAATCTCCTCAAACTCAATAAGTTTCACATGGATTTCCTCCTAATTTATGCATCTTTAAGCAGTAGGTAAGTAGACAGCACACTTTGGTATTTGAGAGGCAAGGCAGTATTTGAAGTTCAGTTTATAAATTAAAAAGTACTTCTATCTTCAGTGAAATACAGTGTCAAAATATTTCACATTTATTATAATATCTCTTACATATTTAGTAAAAAATTAAGATTGCCCCATCAGGAAGGGTTTCCTGATAGCATTTCTGGCTTCCCAGAATGCTGCTGCACCGCAACACTGAAACCCATGATTTTTTAATTTCTTGGCTGAAATGCTGAGCCTTCACTGCTGTATTAATATTAACCATGTTGATCTTTGGTTAAAAGAGAAAGAAAAAGTCAAGAATCAGTAACACGAATTTCTGCCTGCTAAAGCTAATCAGATTCCAGGAAGCCTCAGTGCCTACAAATACTGACCAGAGAACAAAGAATAACACAGAGACTCGTATTCGATACATTACCACCACCATCAAATATTTCTTAATTTATAATAAGCAAAAACTTTAACCAGATGTTAACCAGATATTCTGGTAAGAGCATGTCAAACTGTATTTACACAACTTTTTAGCAGTCAGTTAGTATTAAAAGGTAAGCCTAAAATGCCCCAAAAATCTCACACATTCTCATTTTCCTTTATTATTTAAGCTAATTTATCTAAGATATAAAACTAATTGACTCCAAAACCTTGCTGATTTGTATATAAAGAATGCAGAAAAAATGAATCCTCCTGGGTGAGCTGAGTGCCACATCCACCTGAGAACCTGCAGTGACTGTTTATGGTTTTTGTTTGATTCAAGGCAGCAACTTTGCTTCTTTTAGTCAGCCTTCACTTACAGTACGTAAAACCACAGCCAGAAACTTCCCAACATCATCCATAAAACATTGCGTAACAAACCCCATCCCTGATGATTCAAGTTTCAATCGATCCCTTTGATACCTCTTAAAAAAAAAGATAAATACAGAAGACGAGGGTGCGAGTGAGCGAGAGAGGTTGCAGGCGTGAGGAAGGAGCGTTTTTATTTAGTTCCCTTCTGCTCAGCAACTTTGTAATCCATTTGCAGCTCTCCTTTCCCATCTCTCACCCCTGCGTGTTGTTTTGCTGGAAACTGGGCTGCAAGAATGTGAAGAATGTAAACAGCCTTTTATTGTCCAAAAGGATGGGAGTGTGAAAAAAAATGCATGCCTTATCGCAGGGCTGCAGCTCGCTACTTCATTGCTATGATAAAGTGCTGGAGCAAAAAAACATTACACGACAAGCACAATCCAAAACCGGATTAGAATTTGACATAAGCTTCCTCAAAAACTAATCAATCACCTCACGCTGTAATACTAGACTCCAGTTCTTAAGGAGGTTGTTTAATCCCTTCAAGGTTTATTACACACTCCCTATTGACTGCGGTGACAAACTTTCGGGTCCAAGGCAGCTGGGGAAGAGAGGCATAACTTTTGCAGCAGAGGTATTCGGCAGTAAACCCCAAACTCCCCCCAAAATAACAAGCATACTGAAAATGTGATTTTGAAATTAAAGTGAAGATGGACAAACTCTTCTGCAAATACGGTTTTTTTCCTCTTTTTAACCTCTCCCGCCGTATGAACACGAGCATTAATCCATTCGGTTCCCACCATGGGTGCCCCACGAAGGAGGCACTGCTGGCGTGGGAGAAGTTTAGCTCCTCGCCCGATTCCAGCCGCGCACCTCGCTCTGCCTCCCTCCCTTCAGAGCTCTGAATTTCGCAGTCTGCATCTCACCTTGCCACCACGTCAGTCCCCGCATTCCCCTACCGCATGCAGAGGAATATTTACCGTAGCACCGGCGTGTCCCACAGTTTCTGACAAAAATTAAGGAAACACCTGGCGTGCGCTGCAGCAACCCGAAACTCACGGGGGTGCTTCCCAAGCGCAGGCGGCTCTACCTGCACAACCCACTGTCTTGCACACGAAAAGAGGCCAGCGGAAAACTTTTCGGGAGCGGACAGTTTGGGTGATGCTCGGGAAACACACAGACACAGAGACACAGACACACACATCCCCCGTGCCCGCCCGCGGTACCCGGCTCCGCCGCGGCTCCCGGAGCATCCCGGCCCCCCAGTGCCCCGCATCACAAAAAAGCCCGGCGAGAAGCAAGCCCGCTTAATAAAAACAGAGAGAAAGGGAAAGAAAAGAAAAACAAAAAAAGGAAAGAATAAGAATCGGCTGGGCGCTGTGGGAGGGCTGGTTTGGGGGTGCTGCTCGCAGGCACCCCGAGGGGACCGCTCCCCCCGATGGAAGGGCGTCCGTGCCCCCAAAGACCCCCCAGGAGAGCGCGGGGGCCGCGGTGATGGAGACTTACGAGCTGGAGGACGCCCTGGACCACGACGAGGGGCAGGGGCTGCAGGGGCACCATCCTGGCTGCCGATCTAGGCGGCGACTCCCCCGGCGCGGGTGTCGCTCATGCCCGCTCCGGGAGGAGGCCGGGGGGGCGGGCAGGCAGGACGGACGGACGGAGCGCAGGGACACACCGCCCGCTGTCCCCGCTCACGGGGCGCTGCCAGGCACAGGCAGCCGCCAGAGCCCCGCACCGNCGCTGCCCCGGGCGGGGCGGGCCGGCCCTCCCGGCAAGTTTAAAGAGGCGGCGGCCCCTCCTGCGCCCGCACCGCCCTGCCCTGCCCTGCCCGAGCCGGGATGTGCCAGCGGCGGCGCCCCGGCACGGAGCGGCAGGGCCAGACTCGACGGCCACCCCACCCCGGTCCCGCTTTTATAGGACACTCCCTGTCACGGGTCGCTTTCTCTGGGGTGGCTCGCCCCACCCGCATACCCACACACGGGTGGGTGGGCAGCCACGGTCCGTGTGGGGAAACCCGACGTGTTGCCTCTCTCCAGCTGCGGGGAGACACGGCAGGACGGTCGGGCCCCTCAGTTCGTCCTGGGGCTCCTCAGTCTATCCTGAGGATTCTCAGTCTGTCCTGGGTTCCCTCAGCTGACTCTGGGTTCCCTCACCTGGCTCTGGGGCCCCTCAGTCCATCCTGGGTTCCCTCAGCCCACTTTGGGGCCCCTCAGCCTGCTCTGGGTACCCTCAGCCCACTCTGGGGACCCTTGGTCTGCCTTGAGTCCCCTCAGTCTGTATTGCGGACCCTCAGTCTCTCCTGGGGTCACTCAGCCCACCCTTGGGACACCACAGATCTGTCACCTGCAGACCTGGCGATGGCATCCCCTCAGGTGGGCACCGGGAACAGGGTCATGTTGAGGTGGGCTCCTTGTGTAGGGCTTGAGCTGTGCAGATGAGTGAGGGGTCTGGGTGATGGCACACGAGCCTGCTGGGAGCCCAGAGGGCTGCAGAATCTGTCTCCAAAGAAGCCACTAAGGTTAGATACATTTCATAACACAATTTAATATACACTCTCTGGGCACGATTTTGGGCTGGGCATGAGCAGCCTGAAACACTTATCCCTGTGCTTTTGAACTGCAGGAATCACACCCTTGTGACACAACAACCTTGGAAGGGGAAATGAAGTTTTGAGTGCAGGAGGCTGGGTCGGATGGTGAGCCCTACCATGGTTGGCACACGTGGCTCCCACACGGCCTAGGACTGAAGTGGTGCCACCCTGACCCGTGACAGGTACACCTGTGTCAAACCTGGCACTGCCTGTATTTGCTAATCAGTAATTCACAGGTGATCTGATCTGCAAGCTCTCTGCCACTGGGCTGAGGAGCAGGTAGTGGTTTCAGTTTCCAAACCCTGCTTGTCATTTGCAGATTACTTTCCTCTTATAGATCAGTCTCATCTTCTTACTAGGTCTGTGTTCTTACTAGGTTACATTTTGACCTCCTTTGTGTTTTCAACCACTAAAATCCTTGTCAATGGGAACAGCTCTGCAAGCCCCCTCACAGCCATGATTTTACCACAGTGATTGCAGTTGTTTAGTTGTTATATCCCACTGGTTCCTTTCCTAGCTCTGCTCCAAGGTGTCTTGCAAAATGCATTGTCTGGATGTGATCGAGCCACAAATCACAATCTCTTGTTTGGGTTCAGAAAAGATGCTTGATCGATAGCAAAGGAAATCACATATAGAGGGAACAACTTTAAAATGGATTTGTCTGCAGCACATTCAAAGATTCAGGCAAAGCTGAAAAGTGATGGTCACTGATTCAATGTATTATAGCGTAAATCATGTGGTTACTTTTTCTAGCAGTATTCAAAGGTTCTTTTTCATAGAATCGTAGATTCACAGAAGGTTTGGGTTGGAAGGGACCTGGAACACAATCTCATTCCAGCCCCTGGGATTGGCAGGGACACCTTTCACCAGACCAGGTTGCTCAAAGTCCCATCCAACCTGGCCTTGGACACTTCCAGGGATGGGGCAACCACAGATTCTCTGGGCGACCTGTGCCAGGGCCTCATCCCCCTCACAGTGAAGAATTTCTTCCTAGTCTGTAACCCTGCCCTTTTTCGATTTAAGGCCATTCCCCCTGCTCCTATCCCCTTGTATGCCCAAAGTCCCACTCCAGCTCTCTTGGAACCCCCTTAGGCACTGGAAGGGTCTTTAGATCTCCCTAGACCTCTGTCCTCTCCAGGATGAACAGTTCCAGCTCTCAGCCTGTCTCCACAACAGCTGCTCCTGGACATCTTTGTGGCCTCCTCTGGACTTGCTCCAGAGGTCCATGTCATTCATATATTGGGGAACACGGAGCTGGATGCAGCACTCCAGGTGGGGTCCCAACAGAGTGAAAAGGGGGGAGGATCACCTCCCTGGACCTGCTGCCCACGCAGCTTTTGATCTAGCCCAGGACACTGGCTCAGTTTCTGGGCTGCAAACCCTCATCACTGGGTCATGCTGAGCTTTGGATCAACCAGCACCCCCAGGGCCTTCTCCTCGGGGCTACTCTCAAACCCAGCCCGTGTTTGTGCTTGGGTTTGCCCCGAGTTTATTTTAGCGGTCTTCCACCTGCTGGGCCACCATCTGATTTTTATGTTTAAGGCAGAACGATCAGCATTAAATATATTAATATTTACGCGTATGAAATTTAAATCCAAAGAAGCTGCCTTTCACACCCCGCACGGAAAGCACCCAAATGCTGCTGCGCGTGTGTTTTACACGGAAAAAGGGCATTTTCCCGTGGTACCAAAAATCGCGTTTCTTGCGCTGTGCGAATGGGCGCGTCTCGGGCGCCGCCTCGTGGAGAATCGCTCCGTGCAAAGGCTCTTTAAACCTTTAGTTAGAATCGTGAAGGCTGAATTCGGATTAAATATTCAGATATTTTTCTTTTCTCTTTCCTTTTTTTTTTCTAAATAAAAAACTGCACTCTGTGAATTCAGGGAGAGCTGAATTTCTGTAATTGGCTTTTAATGGAACAATAGCTTTTAAATTAAAGTACTGCAGTTCTGTCCTATTAAATACAAACAGAGTTGATTCAAATGACATTAACTTTGTCACACAAGCTACCAGAGGTTGGCCTTAAATCATACTTTTTCCAGATTAATGGCAGTAAATATTTGTAAAGTGCTTTGAAGATGAAAAGCACCGTGCACAGTAAGTGATAAGTGTTATTGTTATTTGCATTCCTTGCCAGGAAAGTCACTGTAGTGCTGGCTAAGAATGGAATGTAAGGCTTGTGCTTTGCATTCTCTTGCTTTGCTATGTTGGCGTGATCTTCAGACAGCATTTAAATGGGGACAGGAAAATTTTATGGTCTAATTTTAAGACACAAATAGTTGGTTCATCTCAGGAGATAATGGTTGTATACTGAAGGAAGTATTCCTAATCTCTCCAGAAATGATTAATGAGCCAGCTGTGGAAAATCTAAACCAAGAGCTCAAGTTCCTACTAAACCTTCTTGATTGCTACAAGACAGTGAAAAATATCTGATTAACACATGATCTGTGAAGCTTGTGCACAAAGTCAGTAGTATTTCTTTATATTCCTTTATCAAGTAATTTTTAAGCACAAACAAGTAAATCCTATAGTTAGCATCAAACCTTTGCTCTCCGTAGTCCTAGGGCTCTTCACCCTGTTTCCAAATCCCGGGCACACTGGACTGGAAAGGGCTGCCTGCATCATTCAGTCCATCTCCCTTAACTGTAGACAGTGAAATGCAGGTTCTTTTTGGAAACTCTGCAAATGCATCTTTAAACTAGCTAGTTAGCAGTAAGGGGAGTTTCATGCTACATTAGGAAGCTGCTTCAAAAAATTCACTCCTCTGCCATTCGGATAACCTCTAGTTTTCAGATTTACTGTGTTTGATATCTTTTATATATCTCTTTTGTATATATTTGCCCTCTTAGAGTCACTGCTTTATCTTAATGAGCTCCTATCCCTCCTTCTGACAATGTGTAGGTACACATTCCCACTCAACTTTTATTAATTATGTGAGCCAGGCAGTCTTTCTCAGGCAATATCACTCTATTTCCTGTGTTATCTAGTAAATCTTTTCTTTTGTCTATTTCCATTGGTACTAATTTTTTTTGAATGTGGATGAATATCCAAATATAGATGCTGGCAGTCTTGTGGAACATCATTAATGCCTAACCTGTCTATGTTGGAAATACAGTTTCTGATGCATAGTGTTACTGCATTTTCTTTGTCAAGAATATATCACAATTGTATTTTCTCTCTGCTATTCCAGTCGTTCCAATGTATTATCCAGATGCTTCACACTGCTGTCTGCCTACTGGTTCTGTGTCAGCAGCATATTTTAACAGCAAGGCCTTACCTTTTGTGCTGGAATTGTTAATTGGTTTATTGAATAAGAGTGGTCCCAAGATCAATCTTTGATGAACCCTATTAGTTATTTCCTTGTAGACCTTGAACACAACCTGTTAAATCATATCTTACCCTCTCCACAACTTTTTCCTAATCATATTCTCCATCCTATCTATTTTTCCTACATGACATCCAATCACATTTTTACTAAAGTGCTGATAGAAGACTCTATTTAATTTGCCTAGAAAATTAGTAGCCTAATCAAAGGCAGGTAATGAAATATTTGTCATCCTAGAATAATCTACCATTCTGAAAAAAAACCCTTAAACCAACGCAAAGCCCAGATGAATTTATCCCATTTTCTATTTATCCATGTTTCCAAGCCTTTTTCTCCTCCTTCAGCTTGCTTTCAGCAGCTTTGCATATTTCTAAAGCTCATATTTGCTGATCCTGTGTTTCCTCTTCGTATTCTTAGGGATAAGATTTGCATTTGCTGTTCTACATATGCACAGTTCCTGATTCTATAGCTTTCTTACAGATCTCTTCTGTCTGACTTGCAGTTTCCCACGTTGGTTAATTCAGAGTTTTGGAGTGAAGGTTGTCAGCCACCACTTCTGCATCTACGCTTGTCCGAGCATATCAGCCTTTGGATTTGATTTTATTATGGATGTTGCAACTTCCATTTTCTCCTGCCCTTTGATTAGGTATATTCTCCCTAATATTCAGAGTCTTCATTCATTTTGAAAACTAAAGCTCAAGATTAATTTGAGGGAGATTAATTTCCTTCCAAAGAGAGGGTGCCTTGGGTTGTTTCCTTTCCATGTACTCTTGGACAAGGCTGAAGAATCTGGGTACTTTTTCACATGATTTTTTATGATTCTTACATTGTTACCCTGTCTGACCTCTACTAAATACATTAGCTTTGATTGTCAGTATTTTGTTCCCTCATTTGTCTGAGGTGCTCAGTTGTCTTCAGGTTGACCTGTAAATTTGTCTTGAAGCAGATGTGGCCTCTCCACTGAAATTTTCTGTCCCATCTGTTAATTTGGGATACACAAACTCTCTATCCCAGAGCTGGGTTTCTCCATAGTGGCTGATCTAAATAGAGAATTATAACAACACTTAGCAGATATGCTGATGACACTGGAAGGAGAATGGTGAGAGCAAGTCATTAATTAAAACTGCAGTAGTGGTAATCAATAGATTTTAAACCTTTTTATAAATGTGAATGAATGAATGAATAAAAAGAGACATCTGGAAATCCATAATTGTTAACAAAGTTTAATGCTGGGTGAAAGATCTGAGCAAATATTAAAGGAATTAATACCACAGGACCTGTAAGATGATTTGGTGAATGATCTGCCTGCTTTTACAAAAAACTAGACCTAACTTTCCAGCAATTTTTTTTATTTCTCATTACATCTATTTCCATTAATATTTCTATTTTATTATGTGAGGAAGAATTTGCAGTTCAGCTGTAACAGTCACAAGAAAAGTATGTTGTTTGTGTGGGGTTTATTTTTATTTGTGGGGAGTTTATTTGTGAATCAAATAGTCTTTGCTGATGAATAGTTCCCACTCAGACCAAGGCTGCAGCCTGAATGAAAGTCCTTTTCAGGAAGTTATTTCAGCATCTGCCCAATTTCATTTTCTTTAGTCACCTATAAACATCTTCAACAGAGGAATTTTCCTGAATGGAACCACATGAACCACTCTGACAGGTGAAACCTGTTATCTATTTAATCTACTACATCAATCACAGTATTTTCTGTATTTCAGTGTCACGGTGCAAGGGAATGCTCTAGGATAGGTTAATTTCAATTTAAATTAATGCTTTACAGTTGGTAGAAAGTTAAGATTGCTCAAATTCTTCCCCCTTTTTTTTAAATTTTAAGATCTACTAGGTATAATTTCCTAGAATAGTTAAACTTCCAAAGTTTATAAACTATGCCAAAACAGGAGCATATAGAAGATTTTGGAAGGTATAATAATAAGGAAAAGTAATGAAAAAAATTCTGGTTTAAAGGAAAATGGGTTGTCTGTAAGGAGAGCTATTAAATCAAATTGTTTTTAGAAGTCATACTAGCTACAATTACTGCAATACTAAATATTCACAGACAGCAATCATAACATTTGAGGGCAGAGTGGCCCTAAATTAACACCCTCAGGGTTTTTTTTCCTACCTTCAAAATTTTTAATATGTTTTCATCATCATAAACGGATAAATTATTTAATCAGTTAATTTCTTGCAAAGGAATATTTTCTCATTTAAAATAAACCCTCATGTGAAATTCGTTTAGGCTGGGGCTACCCTGTTTAATTTATCTCTAAGGTTCTAAGTTCTAAAATTTAGTTTTGAAGTTTTGATTTTTTTTTCATCCTTCTTTTTGAGAATTTAAATTTTTAACATTTTTTTTCTATAGGATATGAATAAACCATATCAGCACACCTGTAACATGTGGTTTATGTTTAATCCAAGAGATAAAAGATGCAAATCTGCATTATGAAAAAAATATTTGCTGTGTAATTCTGTTAAAAAAAATCCAGCTTTATAGTATTGAAAAAAAAAAGACCCAGGGCTATGCTAAGATGATGACTGTGACTTGAGAGATTAAATTTGCTATTGCATTCATTAACACTGAAAAAAATACTGTTCAGTGAATGCTTCCAAATCCACTTCCCTTTCTTTTATATTACAATTCTAAGTAATAATCTCTTATATAGAGAGATGCAATTTTTGTACTGTCAGCTTTCATATGAGGAGTGATAAGAAAATATCTGTATGGAACATGTGCAATTACTAATATCAAGGTGAACTCTGGCTAGTTCTAAAAGACAACACAAATATATTATTTTTAATAGAGTTTTAGCAAGTCAAGGATATAAATAGCCTAAAGGGATGATAACATGCCAAAGTGAACTTTTTTGAAGACAGAAAAATGCATATCTCGTTATTCCTTTGGGAGATTCCATGTGGTTTTTAAAAACATTGTTTTTCTGGCCAAATTTGCCAGAAAAGGTATGTCTTTATTTACATCATTTCCAACACAAGCAGTGACTTGAATCTCCAATTAAGACATTGTGCTCTGCATCTATTTTCACATTGTTTATCAGCAGATGTCAGGTTGTGTTACTCTTTTTTATTGTTCTAAATCTAGCCCAACACATATCCCAGTGGCCTTTGGTGCCTCGAGAGATAAAATTGTTCATAAAACATCCAGAATGTGCATTATGTTATTGCAACAATTAGTGCAGGTTGACAAAAACCTCAAGCTCTTAGGCTAAGTCCATAATTGGTTGTTTTTTGAAAATTGACACAAATTCTATGTTTTCTTTGTCATCTTCCACAGTGCCAAAGCAATTATTTGTAAGATACTTTATATCCCAGGGAAAGAGGGAATTTTTTGAGCTTCCATCATGTCATGCCACTCTGAAGGAACTTGTGTTTCCCAACTCCTGCCTGTGAGCTTGTCATTAGGCAGCTGAGGTGGAGACTGACCACAACTCCTTCCACCTTCCCTTTAAATTGTGTCCCAGCTGGATTCACAGCTGCCAGGGGAGGAGAGAATTGCCTTTGGAAGGTTTGTTTGGGAGAGGGAAATCAACACCAGCCTCTTTTTGTTTAGAATCCAGACCAGGACCACTGAGGAACTTTGGATAAAGCTGTGCTTTGACCCTCTGGAGAAACTGTTTCCCTCTGTGGGTGAAGAGAATAAGAAAGGCAGACTCCAGTTTCTGGCACAGCTGTTTTGGAGAATTGGCAAAGCTCTGTGAAGGTGCTTGGTTTGTTCAGCATTGGAATAAAGCAGAGGGTCTTAGGAGTCTTCCCTGAAAGAAGGTACTTCATGTTTTTTAGTTTTCATTTGCTGGGATATGATTTGCAGAGACTGTGGTCTCTGGAGAGCAGGTGCTTGAACCTCAATCATATGTGGGGAAAGAGAAGCTGGTGTGGAGAAACTGTTTTGGTGTTTTGTTGGACTGGAAGCTTGGGGTAGGGCCAGGGGTTTGCAGTTAAGTTTGCCACATATTCAGTCAGTGCTATTTACCTTTGCCTTTTCTTCTTAAAAAACATATCTCAATAAGGACAAGCTCTCTAAAAATGGTATCGTGAGACCACTTGTGTTATCTAAGGAGAGCAAGCAATGATTTATGAGTGACATATTAACAATTCCTTTATATGGTCACACTGCAGTTTGTTCTGTGTTGACCTCAGATTTTAGTCTCCCCTCCAGCTCAGGGGATAGATACCTGTGTGAAAATTGAAATGCAGCAGGGAATGATACATTACCTTTGAGTGAACTGGAGTAGAAACTGGAAGTTTCCCTGGCTCTTGAAAGTGTAGTAGCAATTGGCCCACATTGGTCTTGAAGTTACAGGAGTCCAAAATTGCATCACTGGGTATCATCAGGCCTGATATTGCTGGGCTGAAGAGGAGACATCATCCCTCATCTCCAACAGGGAGACAAAGCTGTAAACTTGGTGTGGCTGGAAGATGAGGAATGGAGTGTTCCTGCTGGTGGCTCTGGAGAGGTTTTCTTTCACTTACAGCAGAAAGAAGCATATATATGTCTGGTTGCATTCATTTTTATCTACTGAGTTTTTGACAAATCTATCATGCTCTCATTTTTCTTGGAGAGTTCTGTCAATTTTTTATGGTTGTAAGATAAGTTGAAAAGCCTCTGCCATCTTTAAAAGTTTCAGAGTTAGAGAAAGAAAGATTTGACAGATTCATTTTTCTTTTCTTTTGAGAGTGGAATCAGGAGGGAAGAAGACAAGAAAATGCCTAGGTACATGAGAGAAGTTAGGCTTCTCAAATCAAAAGACATTCTCCAAAAGTCTTACTAAAATTAAAACCCTAATGGCCTTCTTTGATCTGATAATTAGTGAAGACAACTACTCCTGCAACTTTTTGAACAGCAAATATTGTAGATAAAGTAACAAATCAAGGGAAATATGCTTTGTGGGATTAAATAATTCATAAAAGATACCCTGGGATTTGGTGCAATCGTGCAGTTCCCTTCTAACTCTCAGATCACATAAGTCATATTGTAGTCAGATTGCAAATAAGTCAGCACAGCAAGAAGAAATCCTCAGTAGTGTGTTCAAAATTCGGTTTAGGAGTCAAAAACATTGGTATAAAGACATAATGCCCCATGCTTTCCCATCAGTAGTGATGCTCCAGTCATTTCAAAGCAATAGTGGACATAAGTTTAGGCAGGTGGAATCTGTCACATGTAGACTCCTTCAAAGTTAGTTCAGAAACTTTGAAGTTACCAGAAATTCCTGTTTAGCAATTGCAATTTCCACAAACTGTTTTCTAGAAACACTTACCATAGTTAATTTTCTAGGACAACCAATATTCAGGATGAAATCGATTGATGCTGGTGCTTAACAGGATGGGTTTGGCAAGACAAACCTTACTGCAAGGAGTGGAGAAAGATGCTGGAACATTAAAAAGAGGGGAAAAAAAGGTTATATTGAGGAGATTTATGTCTGGCTCAATCTGTCATTTTTCCTTCACAGCAGTTGGAGGGCATTTGAAAATGCTTTACTACTTTTACTGCAAGTTTCTCTTAGCAGCCCTGGGTATGTGTGAAGGGGAATGGTCCAAGTGCAGATCCCAGCTTATGCCAGATGATCAGTGGCTGCTGACCTTTTGTCCAAGGTTAATGCATTTCTTTTCACGGAACAATAAGAGTAACTGGGAAAAACCTGCTATTTATAAGTGGTTTACATTTACCGTGTTGGAATATCAGAACATTTTAAGGGCCTTCCAGCTGAGAAAAGGTGACAAACATTTAACTGTTCAAATGAATAAAGTGGTGGGTTCATGCAGTTAGATGCGATTATGTGGTAAGATATGGAAATTTCTTCATCCCACAGGAGAGACAGAGTGCCACACATTGGGCTATTATATCCATTATGCCTTTTTGCTTCCTCCTGTGTTCTTCCTGCAGTGCCACGTCTGGCACATGTTGCATAGGCTGCTTACACACACCAACCTTCCCTTGCTGGTGCATTCCCAGAGTGTGCAGGCTCTTATCTGCGACGGCTGGCTGTGGTTTATCCTGCTATTGCTCATCAGGGCAGAGATAGTTAGCTAGTGCCTCTTTTCCTTTCATTTGTGACTGCCTAATGAGTCTCAAAATATGATCAGTCGCTCTGTAGTATGTGTTCAGTATTAAAAGAAAATCACTGACTCTAGGCAGGAGGTCATTCAGCATTGCCACTAACAGCTTTTGATATTTCTGCATTAAAACCCAAACCAAACATTATAGGCACTGAACCATCTGCAGGCATAAGTAGGCTTATTGTTGCTTAACTTCTTAGTGCAAATGAAGAGGTCTGTTTTGTGCTTCTGCCTGCTTTTGTGTGCTCAGTGCTCCCAAACAGTGAATCCTCTGCTGCTATCACTGCTGTGCCAGAGTAGAATGAGATGCAAAGAGGATCTTTTATTTTATTAAGTGTGTGTTGCTGCTCTCTGCTCCCTCACAGCAACATGATCTGACAATAAAAAAGATGGGAAGAGAATGTCAGTGGTTTTCCAGAACAGCCTGTTGTACCTGTAACCTTCCTTCCAGCAGTTCACCTGTCTGTGAACCAGAACCCAGTGTGCTTGTGCAACCCCAGCTTGGACTTCTGAGAAACCTGCTGACCTGATGGCAGGAGCTGGAAAAGCTTACATAGAACAGAGTTGTGCAAAGCAAGGAGGTGAACCTCAGCTGGGGTTGGTGAGAAGGGCATAGCTGGCAGCTCAAGGATTCAAAGGAAAAAATAAACATGGAAAGATATACAGTCTGAAGGAGAAAACAAAGAGGCTGAGGTTGGCAAGTCTGCAGCAGCAAGGGCCACCTTGTCCCAAGGACAAACAGAGGAAAGCCACCTTTATGTGATGTGCCAGTTTGGCAGATGTTGGTTGGATGTCATCTCTGGAGCAGTGAACTTCTCATCCATTGGGTTGGTGGCTCATTAATCCTAGCAATCATTTTTGTGTATTGGACAGTAATGAATGGGTTTGTACTTTTACATGGAGTATCCCCTACTTCCAGAGCCTCTTTGTGCCCATGGGAAGTTGCCTGAAGTGACTCAGAGTGGGAGCATTACGTACCCAATAATTTGACTGCAGAGGAAACCTCATCAAATCATGCCATTAGTTTATCTAAGCGTGGCTTGTATCTTCAGCTCATCTCATGTCCTCATCTTTCTTTCTCCTTTCTTATTCCTACTTCAGGATGAGGCCAGGTTATCAAAACTAATTTTCAGACCTTTTGTGCTTAAGCTTTTGAAGCTCAACTGTAGTTTCACCAGTCAGAGCTTCAAGTCATGGACCACAACTGGCTTCTGCAACTGCACTGCCTCTTTCATCTAGGCCTGATTTCTGTAACTGGGCTTCATTTCCAAGGCATTGATGCATGCATGGAGAGAATGGGAACTGATCCTTTATTAGAAACTTTTCTGGCAGTGTCTGAACTGAGTAGTTGTTTTATAAGCAGTTAAGTGAAAAAGTTTTCTAAGTACAAAAACTTGCCTAATGCAGGCAATGTTGGAAAACACATCACATGTAGTAGTAGCAGCCTGGAAAAGCCCATTGAAAATACTAGACATTGCACATCCAGATCAACATAACCAAAATTAAGTATCCAGATCCTTTGTATTCACACACAGTTATCCACAAATTAATTATCTCTCTAATTTGTAGGCCCTATTTTTGCTTCTTAATAGTGAGGTCGGGGAGTGAGAATGTGGCTCCTCATAAATTTTGACCTGTTGTTTTCTAATTCCATTTAGGTGCCAATTAACCTAACCATTTGAAACTGTCTAGATCAGATATTGTTAGCTGTAACTCAATGGCTGTTCTGTTAGCTAGAGGCAGCACAATTATCTTCTTGCCTCTGCTAGTTGTGGCTTCATTTCTTGAATGTTTCTGTGTCCAAAACTATTCCCCCTCCATGCATGAATCAAATTTTTGCCATATTCTGATTAATTTTTATGGTATCATAGTTTGTCCATCTAGAAAATATTATCTATATATCTCTTGCATTACAAATATATAAATAATACACATGCACAGATATGTCTTTCATATACATACAGACATCTGTGAAGAATCTTCTCCTGTTATGCAAACTCATCTGCTCTGCTTTAACCAACACTATAATACTATTCAATTTCTGCTGTGTTGTTTATCTCTAACACTGTAATCTTTGCATTTCTAACTCTACAGAACAACATATTTCTGAAAGCAGATAAATTAGACCTCTGATTTTAGTGAGGCAGATTTTATTATCTTTTTGTGCTGAGATATGTTACAACAGGGGTTAAACTGGGCTTTAATGTGAGGAGGCAGAAAGCTGGCTTGTACCTTTAGGGACAGCTGGTGAATTCTGGCATGCCTGCTCATGCACTATTAGCTGTATTTAAATATACAATGACATTAGATCCTGTTGCCCCTCTTTTAACCTTATCTTTGTTAAATGCTACTCCAGAGAAGATTCTTTCCTCCCCCCAGTTTGTTATGATACATCAAATTTATTAACACCTGAAGAAATAGGGGAGGAAACACTGGGAAAGAGAAGTCAGGGAGGAAATAGGGATTGATGGTAAGGTAATAAGGAAAAAGAGGTCATAAAAAAGAAATCAGAGGATGAGAAGAGTATTTATCAAAGAGATAAAGAACTGTGTTGTCAGCTGCCATGCTGAGTATAAAGTGTTCTCAAAAATTGCAAGGCAATAGTTGTAAGTAGGATATATTAGGGCAGTATTAGAAGTTGGGGTAGTGGAAAAACTGTATCCCTTTCACTGCCATTGTTTACCGTCTTTCCTATACTATATTCTTTACTAATTGTTGGTATTTAAATTGTTGTTTTTAAATCCCATCATCATTTTACTCCGTTAATTCTGCGTAGCATTACAAAAGATTTTTACATCCTTCTTTGCATTTCTTCTGTTGTACCTCAAAGCACACCAAATTTCAAAGACAAGTTGAAATCTGGACTTCTTGAGATAATCTATGGCAATAATTGCCTAATGATGCTCTCCATGAATGCGCAGCTGGTTTCAACTGCTCATTGACAGACTTTTGGAGACTAAAAAATTCCAGGAGCTGGAAGGCACATGGTCCTCCTGAGAGTCTTGGGGCAGCAGGAGATGGATAGGGAGAAGCCCTGATCTGGGATCCCAGACCTCAGGGGCTTGAAGGACACCATGGCATGTGAGCCCATGAGGAGCACAGGCTTCACAGCCAGTGTTTCCATCAGTGTTACACACTCCAACTATCCTACCTCAGGCACAGGAGCCATGTGAACCACCCTTATAAGCTCAAACCAAATGGACCTGCTGCTTTAAAAAGTTCTAATGTGTTAGAAGGTCCTCCCGAGGCCTCATTTCATTAAGATCTATTGTGTGATATGTTGTAATATAAAAGCACTACGTTATTTGACAGAAGGGTTTTCTTTTGCTACAGTGCTGAAGCAGCTGCTGTTGCAATGTGGAAAAAGAGGGATTTTAGCAGATTCTGAGGGACAGAAGAAGGGAAATGAGAACATGTCAGGTAAGTAAAATCCACCAAAAATCCAAAATGCGTTCTTGTTTCTTTAATAATTATTTTGAAATGGCCAAGTCATTCTGGCTATAGCACCAACACAACACAGGGGACGTGTGAGCTGGTTGTTCAATCTTTGCAATTTTATAAAATTGTTAGTAAAATACACTGTTAAACTGGTATGTTGTCAGAAGGTGAAAAGGATACATCCAGGCTCCATTAACAGGGGTAGGAGAGAGAAGGCTTCCTACGCACTGTGAAAACTCTGTTACAAATGCATCCTGAATTTCCTAATTCACATCCTGTGAATTGAGAGAAACCTTACATACAAAAATACAGTTTTGTTATGTTGCCCACAGTATTTAATATAATTGCTTACTCATAGAAGCAAATTGCAGATTGCAGGTGAAAATAGCAATGTTCATTATCTCAAGTCCATTTTGTACTGGAAAATGTAGAGGATTAGGAATTTAGAATAGCTGAAACCTGTACATGGTACTTACCTACATTTTGTTTCTATTTAAATTATCATATGAAAACGACTCAAGAGAGTAGTAAAATTTTGGAATTAATTATTTTAAATTTGTTAGGTGTGTACTCCTAGGTACTCTGCTCATGCCTTTTATGCAGGTAGAAAAGAGAGAAAACGTTATGTGTGTGTGTGTATTGTTTGATAGCAGGAAAATATCTTGTGTAGTCAAGAATTCTGAAGAGACAGGGCTAGAAGAGCTGTTTTTACTGCTAGAACTGATGCCCTGAACTGCAGATACAGGG
The DNA here is from genome assembly GCA_013396655.1 of Campylorhamphus procurvoides. Taxonomy (NCBI): domain Eukaryota; kingdom Metazoa; phylum Chordata; class Aves; order Passeriformes; family Dendrocolaptidae; genus Campylorhamphus; species Campylorhamphus procurvoides. The sequence continues at coordinate 3,095,175 of WBMV01006647.1, read as the reverse complement.
CTAGAATTCCAAATTTACAAACCTTTCTGAGCCTCTGTACCAAGAGACTTTGCCCAGATTATCTCAGCTTTGCAGAAATCTTTTAACTTCTTTATAAATCTTAAACAAACAAACAAAAGAAACAAACCTACAATAAAAACACACAGTCAGAACCAAACGAAGAATCAAGGAAAACTTCACTGTTTGACTCAGTCCCTGAAGGATTTCTGAGAGACACGACTAGAGTATTTTGCTGTGGAAAACACACAGGGACGTGAGTTTACAAAGACCCAGCTGTTTCTGTCTCAAAGTTTGTGTCGCCTGTAAGCATTTTGGCAGAGCCTGTGCTAGCTGAGCGGCCACATGCTGCCATCTACTGACAACAGGCACCATCCTCTGCAACAAATACTTCGAAATTTAGTTCCTAACTTTTCTTTTGAATTGATACACTATAAAAAACCCCAGTAACTGAAAGATGAAGTTAAAAAAAAAAGTATTCAAAATAAAACTTCTGCAATGAAAATGATTGAAACTAGTGGAGGTTTGGGTTGGATATTAGAAAAAGGTTCTTCCCCCAGAGGGTGGTGGGCACTGAACAGGCTGCCCAGGGCAGTGGGCACAGCACTAATCCTGCCAGAGCTCCAGGAGTGTTTGGATGATCCTCTGGGGCACAGGGTGTGACTCTTGGGGATGGTCCTGTGCAGGGCTGAGGGTTGGACTCGATGATCCTTGGGGGTCCCTTCCAACTCTGCATGTTCTGTGAAGTGCTATAAATAACAATACTATGCAACTAATCAATATGCAGTATCTAAATTTTCACATGAATTTCACATGAAGGGAAAAATGTGTGAGAAAAGAAACCATTTCTTTATGGATAAGTTTCCCATCTTTCTCACTGAAAACAAGGGAAATAATGCAGCATTTCCCTCACGTAAGATACTTGAGATTGAAATGGTTCTATGGCTGTGCAGCCAAAGGGGACTGTTGTGTGAATGTGCTCAGCAAACAGTGCTTAGTGTGAAAGTGATTGGATACAAAAATGACATTTGTAATCCCCTCTGAACTCTCTTAACTTCTCATACTTGGATGACTAATGTGTCTTCCCACTTTTAACTCTCTCACTCAGTCTCTGGGGAGCAGGTCTGTAAGGAATGAGGGCTTGCATATGTGCACTCACCACATCATCTGGGGAGGATATGTAAGCAACAAGCACTCTTCAGTGCTCTGAATGAATTGTTCTGGAAACTGTTTTTCAATGCATGACCTGTTTTGGTTTCCCAGGCTGCTCTACAAGACACTAAGGGAGGGAGTGGGGTGGAAAATACTGAGTTTCTATGACAGCTTCCTGTTAAATTGTCCTAAATATTTTTATATAAATGAAGAAATTAAGGTAAGTCTTCCTATATTCCAATGAGAAAGGAACATATATAAAAATCCAGACAACTTGATCATATATCTGGATGTTTACCAGAGAGTAAAATCATTCTATTTCTGACCATCTGCCATTGGAGAGTTGTATTTGCAGAAGAGGTATCTGTCTCCAAACTGGTGAATGTGAAACAGGCACTTTCCTAAAACAGCTTTAAATCCATTTGTTCAGTTAAATCTTTATCATTCTGAAGTTCACGTTCTGACCTGTTTCTTATTTATGGCATATCCATCTTCCTTATGCACACGTGAAGGTCTGTTTCTGAAACCGCATGTAACACGGGGACAGGCTCTCTTATAATGTGAAATAATGAGCTTATTTACTCAGGAAAGTGCTTGCCAATTTTTCCTTGGTTTTTTTTTTTGTCAGAATTTTAATAATCTCCAGTGTTTTTTTGTCCAGTATGTAGCCCAAGACCTGGGCAAAAGCTAAATTGGAAACTGGACCTCTGAGTGCTCGAGGTTCAGTTGAGGAAAAGCCGAGCAGAAAGAGGAGTGGGATCTGTGTCTTTCCAAGGATGTGTTTGTAAATACTTCCAGCAGTGTTTGTAACTTTGGTGTAACCAGAATTGTTTGTATTTCTTGATATTTCTGCCTGCCTGTAGACTGCCCAATTGCAGCAGTGACCTCAAAAAGGTGGTGTTGGTTATGGAGGCTTCCTCCCTTTTTTGGTGTCTTTCTCTTCCATCCTTGATAGGTTAAAGGAGCACAACAATTCCTGAATGATATTCAGCTGCCTATCAAACTTTTCCAAAGAAACTCAAGGTTACTGTGATGGACCAGTTAGCCAAGGCTGTGTCCTAAACCAGCTCCAGAGTAAAATTGCACAGTGGCTGCCACCCAAGTGGTTTTTTCTCTATGTATTTCTGTTTGGGGGTTGAAGAATTTGGCTCAGATGTGTCAAAATAGTGTCAACCTGCTGCCCTCAGGGAGCAGAGATGCATGAACTGCTATGGCATAGAAAGACCAAGCAACCAACAGACTCCTTTCCTTGTTCACCTTTTGGTGTCTTGCTTTTCTTCCAGCTAGAGTCAGACTCTTGGAGTGCCCTATATAAAGTTTGTCACTCTATTCAGACTTTCAGGGTGAGGGTGAGGACATATGAGTATCTATCCTTACTCTTTTCATTTTGGGTGAAGTCCAAGATTGGATGGCACCTGTTTTCTAGATCTGGATGGGCTGCAATCCAAGTTGATGGAAATGTCATGAACAGCTGATCTGGAAGCAAGGACTGTCAAAACACTCATGTTTTACAACCTTCAAACCATTTTTAGCACTCAACAAATAATAACGTTCTGCTGTACTGAGCCACAGCAAACCTCTTGTGTTCCTTCTGTGGTTTGCCTTGAACTTTTGTTGTGAAATGTATCAAATACTGCTGCTCTCAAATTCCAAATGGTACAGTCATAGTTTTAAGGCAAGCCTTGACTCTGAAGCTGCCATACATCTGAATCCAGCTCTGGTTAGTGCCTTCTGAGGTTATTTCTGATGAATAAAAATGAAAGGAGGGTGGTTATGAAAAAGATACAAACTTGCTCTAAGTTAGACTCTAACTAAAGAATGTTATGCAAGAAGTTAAAACCAAAACCTTATAAGCTTCGGCATCATTTTTCTAAGTCTTGCTGTGTGTTAGAGATCAGCCAGGTACAAAAAACATACAGGTTTTACTGCAGTCTCCAGGCCTAAATAATTTCAACATGACTTTGTTCTGTATTAGAGTCTGTGCTCTCTCAGGCTAAATATTCCCTCAATTTTTGTACATGGCCTCCTGGAATAATAAAAAATAAAAGGTATAGGAGATACCATGGTGGTGAAGATTTTATAGAAGTGTTGTTACCCTGTCTGATTTCTACAGGCAATCCCTTTGGATATTGGGTTGATGGGCTGTCCCTGATAACAAAGCAAGATCCTTCTAGCTTCTAATCAGGTTTTAAGATGAGGGTTTGACTAAATTTATGGGTCAGAGTATTTTATTGATAGAACAGCTTGCCAGACCTCTTTGGCAATGCTCTCTTTTCACTTAAAGACCTTGGTGTAAATCTTTTTAATGCTTCAGCTACAAAAAAATTTCAAAGAATCTTTCCCCGCTTCTTACCATCGCACTATCATCTGTGTAAATCATCTTGCTTACTCATTCTCTTAGCTACTTTAGATTGTTAGTCTTAATGACAGGGCTGCAATAAAAGTGGGAAAAAAAAGTATTTTAAACTGTCATTAGTCCATAAAACTTTGATCATTTATAGTAAGTGGGAATTCATCTTGGACTTTTAAGAGAAGGGAGAGGCCAGTCAGACCATCCGTACTCGATTGTGACCTCGTGTAATAAAGCACACCTCAAGGGAAAAATAGAAGGTGGAAGTGTAATTATTAAATATTCTAAGACTTGGATATAGCTGATTTTGAAGTTATAAAATACTATGCAGGAATAAGAACTGAGGGTTTTTTCCTTGAACTTTCCAGTACTTTAGATTTGCATATTTAGAATAAGACTTATTTTAATGGCCCAAATTCTGATTGCAGTAAATAATTTCAGAATTACCACTGTCACCATTCTGCAGTTCCTGAAATGTAAATGCCATGCTTATTGTGATGCTGATAAAGGACTTTTTGGTTTATATTCATTATTTGCATTCATATTTAATAACTGTGACAATGTGTGGGAAGCTCTTTCAGGGTGAGTGTGGGTCCAGTGCAGAGAAACCTTACAACAACATTAGCATTTTTCTAGTTAAATCTTTAAAAAAGCTTTTAGTGAGACAGAAAGTCTTCCTTGGGACCTTGTGCTATATTGATACGAACTTCAACCACAGCCTCTATGTTTGCCAAGTTTTATTGCTATTGATAAACTCCAATGCCTGAGCAGACCTGAAGTATTCTGAAAAGAGACTTTTGGTGTAGTTTTTAAGATATATCATTTGACAGACTAAGAGTCAGCCACTTGAAATGCCAATACTTTACATATGAATCTCTTTGAACTTTCAGATGAATTTTGGATTACCTGAAAACATAAGTACTGCTGGAGAGTGCAGGTCTCATCCAAACTAATTCAGTTAAAAGACTTTCAGAGTTCAAAGCACTGCATGGATATTTAGGAACTGATCTCTTAAAACATGGAGGTGTATTGTGGCCATTAGTGACTACAAATTGTTTTATTTGCATAAGTATTGGATGTGTATCCTGGGTTGGATTTTAAATTTTTAATATATATTTTTATGAATATATTAAATAAAATCTATATTATTATAATATAGTTATAATCTATATTTTTTATGGGTTTATAATGTATATATTCTGTAGCACACCTGAAGATTCACTCCTGCCATTCTGTCAGGCAACATTCTAGCTCACTCAGTGACTTTTCCCCCAAGTCTGTCCAAACTTATGCAAAACCTTGACTCTATTTTTATTGTGCTTAGTTTCAATAGAAATGGATAATTGTAATAACTAGATAAAAATCTGATTATCCCGTTTAAATGAGTAGAATATCTAGAATACATTGTTCTGTCTGCTACACAGAACAGCCAGGCTGGTTTTGGAGTACTTTGGAATACTCCTGGCCTTTGCTGGTGTATTTGTGAAGTGGTGCAGTGTGTGACTCTGGTGTTCTGAGCTCACGCTTTTGCTTTGCTCTTCCTCTTGCATAAAAGTCAACAGGCTTTAGCAGGACTCACCATCCACGCAAATGGAACAAAATAGCACATGGATTGTCTCCCTTAAACATGCACACATCTTGTAGGCAAATACAAATGTTGTTTTGGGAGAATACTGTATTATGCTGAAGAGATTTGCCATGTTTCCCTGATCATTTCTATAAAGTCAGGTTGCTCAAAACGGGAGGTAAGCCCTGGGTAAACATCCTTATTGAATTTCAACCTGGATTATGAATAATTATTTTGAAGTATTAGAATTTATGACATATACATTTCAGAGGTCTTGTTCCTGGCTTGCTTTATTTAACATCCTCACAAATAGTTTTTTATTATTGATTTTTGTTGTTGTGTTTTCCTACAAGATTTACTAGATGTACTGAAGGTGTCCTTCGTACAATTTCCTTTTCTTTTATTGGCTCCCTTGGGACATCATTATCCGTTGGATAAGCACAGAAAACTGTGTTCTCCTTCTCCTACTTGGATTTCTTCCATACTCTTTATTTCTATTTGCACCACAAGACTGGTCAGGGAATTCAGAATTAAGATGTTGTGCCACGTTCTCTTCTTTGCCTAATTGTGTTGCATCTAATATTGTCCTCAGGGTATTTAATAAAAGGAGACAGGAATGCATCCTGACAAAACAGTGGCGTCACGTGTGAGGGGCTGGAATGAACAAGATCACAAACTACATGAAAATGTTCTTGAACTCAAAAGAGCTGCCATGAAAAACTCTGCAGTCAGAATTAGTCTGTGAGGAGGATGTATATGTCAGAATTATAATTAGAGATCCACAAAGTAGGAGAAAACTCCTTATTCTTTTTGTGGATTCCTTATCCTTTTCTGCCCTCTCTATCTTTCTGTGTAGTCTGAATCTTACTTTGCATTTATGAAGAAAACCCCCTTAAAATGAAGTTATAATCCAGTGGTGCAAAAAATTTCACTCCAGTCATGGGAAAGAGAACAAAAGGTCTTCTCTCAGCTTGTTTATCCCGAAGGCAGGGGTGGTTCCTACCATGGTTTCAAGAGAAAGAGATTATTCAATGGCACACTTTCTACTGACCCTAAGATTTTAGTGAATTAAAGGAAAAATATCTTTAAATTAGGAAGCTGAGCAAGAAGAACTTTTCATCCTCATTTTGTTTGTTCTCTAAAGCTGGAAAGGGAAAAAACTCCCAAATTTCAACTGGAGCAGGAATGAAAAAGGGAGGTGTCAGGCCTTTCAAAGAAAACCCCAAAAGGCAACCAAAAGGCATCCTCTTAGTGCAGGATGTCAGGGATGAGCTCTGCCTTAATTACAAGGATGCAAACACTCAGCAAACTGCAGAGCTGCTTGAAGTTGATGCATCACATAAAAGCAGAGTCAGACTGTGCTGTTGCAAAGTCTTTCTTCAGTTTTCATTTAATTGTTTTTAAATGTAAATCAGATTTGTGTGGAGTTAATTGTATGCTGCTAGTCCCGGTTTAAGCCATGAACTCTTCACTCTATTAGAAGCATCACAGAAAGGTTTAACTGAGAAGCACTTTTAGTAAAACTTTTTCTGTTCCTTTGCTTTGGTCTCGTGTCAAAGCTGTAATGTTTATTGCTTTATTGTACATTTGTGTTTGAATGAGCAGCTTAGTGAGGCTCCATCTGCTCCCCTCTGGTGGAGTCCAGGAGGATGTGAAGGATTGGGTTACGGTGTTTGAAGAGTAGTAGATGACTCCAGTGCTGTGGCCAACACTCCCCTCCCTCACTCCATAGCTCTGCAGATTAGCTGGAATTAATAAAAGCATTCACAGCTGCACATGGAATATTACAGAAAACATGATGGCTCCATGTTTGCCTTGTGTATGCTCATTTGCTTGCAAATACGTGTAGAGTCTTGTTCTGGTTTTCTTGGTTTTCCTTTTTTTTTTTTTTTAAATCCTTATTTTCTTTCTTGAGAAAGTGCACAAGCAAAAGCTATTCTGTACAGGACCATCATGTTTGTTTCCATTTATCTGCATTATATAAAATCCTTCCAAGTGTCTTCTAAAGACTCCCATACTATCAAGGTCAGACTAATGAATTTGTAGTTCCCAAGTTACTCCATCCAACCTTTTAAAACATACACAGTGTATTTTCTTTTTACAAGCCTGAATTTCTTGGATTTAGTAGATAAATCATGCTATCAGACTTTCTTTATCAGACTACTGGTCTTGTTGAATTTGAAAACCTCAAGCTTCACTTTTCCTTTGGATTCAGTAACATCAGTTCCTCAATCTCATTGCACTCAGATATCTCTACCCAAACCTTGAGTATGGTTATCTCAGCAAGATTAGTTTGGGTGTCTTGATCCAGAAGCCTAAACTGATGAGTATTTCCCTGTTCTCTTGCATATTATTGAAGAATATTTCCAGATTTTGCTTCGGATTCTGATTCTGTGTATTTTTTTGTCATATTCAGCATTTTCTCTTGGATCTTGAGATCACGTTTGATCCTGAAAAGGAAGCAGCTTTCTTTGCTGAATGGTCTTTTTTTTGTTTTTATTCTCTGTGGCCTCTGCATATTTATAACACCATTCTGAGGTGGGTTAACTCAGTGTGAGACTTTTTTACTTGCTTTTAATCTTTAATTGAAGCCGAAGTGCCAAGTATATTTTCAATTTAAAAACCTTCTAAACCTAAAGGATGGTTTTGACCCAGTAATTGCTAGCAGTTTCAAAAGTACCTGAAAAATGTGACAAGATGTACTTATAAAATTAGTGATGACTCCAGCCTGTATAAATTCAGGTTTTTGTTGCACATTTTAAATCATGCAATTTGAAATCAGTCTTCTGTGCTGGCATCTAGGGCTGGCAGGGTTGACAGGCAGCTGCTGAGTCCAGCTCTTGTTTGTAATTCTGCAACCCTTACAGAGATGTCATGGCTGGGTGTGGGGTTTGGTTGTATCAACACTGATGGTACGTTTCAAAGAACCCTTCTTCCACCGACAAGAGGCATGAGGAACATCTCAATATTGAGTGGATTTGACCACTTTGGAACTGACCTAGACATAAGTGGTGCTGTGATACCGGCCTGAGTCTTGAGCCAGGCTGAAACATGGGCACTGCACAAGCCCTGCAGTACTGGGGTGTCCTGGTTGCTCCATCCCAGTGATATGTGAGCGCTTGCTTTAAGGAAAAGGAGGAATTCAACCAACCTCATTTCATCCTTTGGCTGCCTTGGCTTTGTCTGATAACAGAAGGAGAGCCAGCACAGTGTAGTTTTGCAGCACGCTGGGACACAATCTAATTTTGGATGGATTCTGTGTACTGCTGCGGGGAGCTGTTGAATTGTTGTGCCATCACTAGTTATACTATTTTGCTTGAGGATGTGCTCAGATTCTGTCTAAACAATAATTAAATTTCACCTGTAGGGGATGGCTGAACGTGTGGAAAGGCAGATAAAATAATCAAGGACACAATTATTCACAAAATCAATAGAAATTCTAATAGTCTTATAAAGTAGCACTTCATTTCTTTCATAAAGCTGCTGGGTTGTTCATATTTCATACATTTCTCATGTACAGGTCAATTAAATCTTAGGTAATTAAATACACTTTTTCACTCACTTTCAAAGACCACTGTACATCACCAATTTATATAAGCTACACTTGCACAGCCTATTTTTATCTTTCCATACTTGAACAAAGTGTCTGGCTGTTGACCTTTGCAGGGTCACACCTGTGTATATTACTAATAGTCAATTTGTTGTTCTGATCTTTAACAGGCTCCACACATTTGATCAGACCTACAACCCAAATAACCGAAGTTAATTTTATTTAAAGATACAGAATTATGTTTGCTGGAAGATCAGGGAGGTTTGTGTTAATGAATTATAAATTTCTGCTGTGACTCACAAGTGCCTGATAATTCTAAGAGGAAATATGACTATTCTAATATTTTGTGACTTTTGTAATACTAAAATTGATTCCAGAATTGAAACACCACCATATCTATGAAAATCAAAACCAGAGAATCTCTTAATTTAAAAATTTTAAACATCCATAATTTCATTTCAGTAGAACATAAAAATTTATCTTTATGCATGTGCTAATGGCACCTAATTATCAGATATCTGCTGATATTGTCTTCATTCTCTGAAAGTGAATGTCTAAATGGATTATATAATATATAAATATTTTCAGATCATCTATTTATCTATGAGTTTATCTCTTCCACTGGTCTACTTGCGAGATAGAGGCCCCAAAATAAAAGCATACAATTCAATCTCTGCATTTTAATTATATCTCCAATTATAAAATGCAAACATATACAAACATACAGAAATATATTTAAACTTTATGCGCTTTTAAGCATCACGTTATTTAATGAAATGTTGGGGTATGAAGATGAGTAGAACACATAGTCCAACTAAGGCAGGAGACTGCAGCACTGCTGTCACTGTCAGTCACAGGTTTAAAATACTCCTGATCTCAAGCCCTTCTGTCAGCAACTTTGAATTAAATTCTACAAAGCTCCTAATTAACCCAGAACTGTGCTGCAACCTCCTGAAATGGGAGATTTGTTACTCTGCAAGGGACTTGCTAGATCTTGCTTTGGTTTCATTTAGAGATGAGCACCCTGCAAGTTAGTGTGTATATTATTACTATTATTATTATTATTCACGTTGTTATGCCTGCATTAAAATTATTTATTTTCCCAGTGTAAAAACAAACAAACAAAACAAGGCCTAAAAAACTGGATGATTTTTTTTTTTTGCTAGATTATTAACCAGTATCCAAGAGCCATCTGCAGAGGGCTCAGGCACCTCAGAATATCGAATGCTTCAATTTCCTCCCTGTTACTACATCACAGTGCTCAAGGCCACTTCAGTGCCTATTTGTCATGCCTGTGAACACCTGAAATCTGATTTTTCTTACTCACTGTGCAGCCTCTGCAAACACCAATCCAGAAAGATCCATAATGGGATTGGAAAGTTTAGTGGACACGACACTTAATCAGTGCCATGAAATTTGTTTTAGCTATACTTTCATATACAATCAGAACGAGAGGTACTATTTTAATTTTCCAAGGTGGCACAGAGTTATTAGAAACCTATCCTTACATATTGAGGCAAACTGGGCTGTAGGCTTCATTTCTGCCTGGAATGTGAGCATAATGGAGTACCAGTCCTGAAAAAAAATTGGGATTGAGATGTTATCTGATGTAATATTCCAGTTCTGCCTAGCAGATTGACTAGACAGAGATTCATAGGGAAGCTCAAACCATGTACCATATGTCACCAAGCAGCCACACAGAAGGGTTTTTTGTTATTTCCCCCCTGCTCGGCTCTGAAATCTCCCTTTTCCTTCCAGGCTTCTGAGCTCTCCCTTTCCCTTCCAGGCCTGAGTGTTGCTCAGCTGCTCTGTTGGCATTTGGTTGTGGAACAGCAGTTGTGCTTTTTGGGGATCTGTTCAGTGGAAACTGCAGGATATGCTGTTTTGAGCTAAGTTACTGAAACGTGGATTTCAGTTCCATGTCTTTGGACTGTAAAAAGGAACAAACATATTGAGCAGAGCACCTTGGTTCCTCACTCCTCCTCCCTGTGACCTGGCTGCATGGCTGTTCCTGTTTAGCAGGGATGTGTAGGATGCTCTGTCTGTCTTTACGGAAGTAAGCTGGTAACGAACAGGTAGAGGTCATACACTCTTTTCATAATTTCTCGGCTGACGTTCACCCCTATAAATTATTCTGCATTAGTTTGATCATTTTCTTGACTTGGAATACATAAAGGTGGTGTCTTTTGTTCCTGCTCTCCTCCACATGGGTCAGTTTTGGGGCAGTTCAGGTAATGGTTCATCTAGAAGTGCATACACAGAAGGGTGTTTGTGTGTGTGTATAGATATTAAATGTTTGTAGACACTGTCATTTTTAACCAGCATCTGAGTCCTAGCAATTTTTCCCCCATAAAACCTTAATTTCATTTTCAAAGACGCAAATCCTGTTGAAAATCAAAATACTTTGGATATTGTCAGGTAAGTTCCAGCAATTCCTGAATGTACCCTTTTAGAAGTCATTGCCGTTGCCTGTGGCAGGGCAAGGGGCTGGCAGAGCTGGCGAAAGGAATCAGAGCTTTAAGCACCAGAGCTGTCTATGCGTCCTTTCAAACTGCCATTGATCTAGTTTAAGCTCTTATATCAGGCCAGGAACAATGGTACCTACAGGATTTGATCTGTTTCTGCTCATTTCTTTCAGCAGATGGAGGTGGTGGGCAACAAATTCCAAATCACTGGTACAGCAATTGGCAACCTTGTCTTTTAACAGCCTTGATTTTCTGCATGACTTACACTCTTAAGCTTTCTTTTTCCTTTCCTTTCTTTTTTATTTTTTTTTTTTTTCATTTTTGGCATCTGTTAAACTACTTGTGAAAGAGAAGCAGAACTGGAGGGTAATGGAGTGAAATTATTAGCCTTTTAGAATCAGATGATAATTAAGCCATCATGAGAAAATCACTGACTATAAATAATGCCAGTGAAAATAAATTCACTAATTCTTATTTACTTTATGGCTACTTTTGGACCCCTTTGTACTCTTCGAGGCCATAAGATTTTTAATGTCCGTAACAGAAAGGAGAATGGGCCTTTCAAATAGTTTTAATTAAGCAGCTTAACCAGCTTAATTAAAACTTTTCAAGTGTGATGGTGTTTTCTTAATAGCAGTGATTTAAGTTATTTTTCCTATGCATTTCCCATCCTGGGCAAAACTGGGCTACTTGAGCACATAGGAACATTCCAAGATGGCAGAGAGGAATAATTCCTGCAGAGAGAGAATCTGCTCCTTTGTAACATGTTATTGACAGCTGAAATGTGCCAGTCAATGGATTGGCTTGTGTAATGGAGGTCATGGAATTTGCTAGAATGTAGAGACACACCGTAACACACATTTTATTTCTGCTTCATCTCGTTACAGATGCTAAAATAAGCACTAGGATGTTTTATGTAGCAGAAAAGTAGTCTTTGATTTTTATCCTGCCTCTGGCTGGGTTCAGCTACGTTTTGTGCAGTGCAGGAATGTTGTGTGTTGCTGTTGTTGGCCATTTCACTTTGGGGCTGTCTTGCTGGCCTCTGCTGGTGCTTCAGTGGTCCTGAGCTATGCTGGGCTAGTCCAGGATTGGTGCTTAACACCTAGCCTGTAGAGATGCTGAGCATTCCAGAGACTGCCTCTTACATCAGCCAGAAACTCTCACTTACACTGTTATCTTCCACAGCACCTGTTATTAAAGCCTGTCTTTTCCACTCAGATTTTCTTTGAGCAGTGTGGCAAATAAAAATAATCTGTTGCAGTGGTAACAAAACAGCACGTAGCAGGACCTTGTTCCCTGCAGCCTGGCTCCTGTTTCCTGTGGGTATATCTTGAATCAGTTTGTTATACCTCTTGCCATGATGCTAAAATTTCTACTGTGTATTTCTGATATTCTAATTACTGTATATACAAGTATTTAGCATACAGTCAGGCTCCAATCGCCAGCAGCACCACGGGCTCTTTAAATGTTACCCTTGAAAACTTCAAGGTCTCATAACTTCTTTTTATACTGTTGCTGGTGTCTTCAGGAGACATTTATTAGTTAATAAGATACAGATATTCTGTGTCACCCTCACCTAGTTCAGCATTCACAATCTCAAGTCCTTCTCCATCGTTTCATTTGCTCAGGCGCAGTAGTTAAGACTACACATTTCTCTGCATGCTGTATTCTTCTAAGTCACAATTTTTATCAGATTTTCCACCCAGCTAGACATTTCAGAGAGAACTGGGAGAAATTCTAATAATCATAGAAAATATTGCTGAAAGGGGTCTTGGTGAAAGGGCATCCATTGTGGGTATCCAGCACTTTTCTTGCAAAGGCTTGTCTTGTCTGTGATATGCAACACCTCCAAAATAATTTTCTGCTTGTCATTCTCTGTCATGTGTTTCTGTGGTGAGTTATTCCTGCTCGTGTGTGGCACTACCTACATCTCCACATTGAAATGCATCTTTTAAAGAACATTTCTTGTTTTTTCTATGAGTTAATCTCCAATTATAATCCTACCCTCCAAAGCTGTCACCTGCAAATTCAACCATCATCCAAACAAGTAATTAAAACCCATTTACTAATTCAGAGTCAGAATAGACCTGAGAGGTCCTGCTGATAGGAACAGTGCCCTGCCTCTGTTTCTGTTTTTGCAAATTCCCTTTATAGACATGTACAGTTCCTCCTTTCTCCCAGAATCTTTTTTGCTCTCCTGTTGATAAGCATACCTGGATGCCCCCCATCTCATCTGGAATAATAGATCTTGGCACCACCCAAAAGTACAGATTTTTCCTGTGAAGTCCTTGCATTCTTCAAGTTTTTCTTATTATTCTGTTCTAGTCTTCCTTTCCACAGAACCATAAGCTTACCATTTCCTAAAATCCTGGGGAAAATTAGATTTAAAAGGACCTCATGAGTTATTCAGTGCATCTTCTGTTTTCAAAGCAAGGCTTACTTCAAAGTTAGACCAGACTGCTTGGGGGCCTTGCTCTGTCAAGTTCTGAGACTCCAAAGTGGAGGCTTCCACAGCCTGTCCCAGTACTTAACCATGCTCGTGGTGAGATGCACTCCTCCTTAAGTAAAAGGGAATAAATATTGCCTCATTGCAACTTGTAATTTCATTGTGTGTCTCTTGGAAGGGGCTGGCTCCACCTTCCCCTGTAGCTGTTGTGAGACTGCTGTTGGATTTCTATCTGCCTTGCTTTCTTGTTTCCATTTAACACCCTTCCTCAGGTAGTCTGTCCTGTGTATGCTCTGTTACAGCCCTCTTGCTGACCCGTGGCTCTCCACAGTGATTATTGTTGCTAAAGTTGCACCTTATCTTTGTTTCTAATCTAAAGGATTAACTGGATTGAGAGTATAAATTGAAATGATCCTTCTGCCCTTTACTGTTTGGTAAGGATGTTACCATCCTTTCATCCTGTGTTTTTTCACCTGATGTCGAGTTGGTATTTTAGATAAAAAATGAGCTCTGAGAGTTCCCGTTTTCATTACTCATTTTTTTCAGAGACTTCATTGCATTTTGTTGCTTTTCATACTGAAGATGTTATTTCCCTAAGAAAACTGAGCTTCGTGGCACCCTCTCCGGATAGAGCACAGCTGTCTGATCTTATCTGGGCCTGACAGATGCCTACCCTTCCCACCATTCTGTTACTGAAAGAATTACCTGTTTCTGTAATCTTTGCATTTCAAAATGTTCTGCATACATATGCTTGGAAAGTAGGGTTTATTTTAATAACGTGAAGGAAAGACAATCAGTTGTTAGAGATGCCATAGCAAGTAGAATTACTTTTATCACTTACTTGTTTCATCACCCATTTTGGTGTAATTGTCTTGTTTATATCGGTTTCTCCTTTGGAAGAACACATAGCAATTTCCAAATGTTTAATTAAAACCTCGCAATGTAGTAAATGAACGAGAGAAGATAAGGCCTTTCAAAAGCAACTTGTGTCTTAAGTGTTTTATTACATGAGCATTTTGTCTGTCACCAAAACAGGGGACAAGTTTTTTGGTACATCACAGTTTACTTGTAGCAAGGTGTCAAATCCTTGCAAAGAGCTGTATTTCTTTTTTGTTTTTTCCCTTTTTTGGGGGGGAAGGGGATGGAGTGGGTTGTGTTTGTTTTGTTGTTGCTGTTTTAACATAAATCATTTACCTCACCTGACTTCAGAAAGGGTCCACAAAAAGTGACACAGTTGAGGGGTCAGAAATGAGAAGCTGGAGGAAGGGCTGCCTTTACTTGGCCTTCTCCCGGGGAAAATGCATGTGTATATCTATCCTGATTTTTCATTAGGTATAATTTAGGCACCTAACTGTAGCCCAGTAATTCACAAAGGCCATTCCTAGTTGTCTAAATAATGATAAATACTTAAATATTCATTAAAACAACTGTTGCCCAGCTCATGCCCAGTTGCACCACAGTTCTTGCAGATCCCATATAACTCCTTCTCACCAGAGACTGCTTGGGAATCTCAAAGCAGGCACCAAACACACCTCATATGCAGTCCTGGCAGGAAAACAAGGGAGACTTACAAGCATTAGAGAATTTGTAAGGGTAAGACTTGACCTGGGCCTGAACCAGGATTTTTTTCAGCATCATGGAGAATTTCTTCTGTGCTGGGCTACTGGTTACTCTCCTTTACCCATGCCTTCTCCTTCTCCTCTCTCTCCTCAGGAAACCTTTATTCATTGCTGTACAAGTTCAAAATAGAATGAATCTTCAAGGTTTCTCGAACTCTGTCTGTATTATGTTGTAATAGCTATAAGACATCTTTTGAAATAATACACTGGGCTGCCTGGATGTGCATGTAGATCCAAATTTTGAAAAAGTTTTTGAAGAAATATGTTCAGAGCAGCCAGTTCATTTCTTCTTACTATTAAGTAATGGCCTTTTTCTTTTTTTTCTTTTTTTTTCCCCCCTAAGTTTTCAAGAAACTCTATAGTATTTTTTCTCCCTGTAATAATCTCTTCTTCCCCCACAATCCCCATATTGATTCTTTAGAAACACTTTTCTTCAGCCTTCAAAGGATTCCTGGAATAAGAGATCTCTGCCTTTAAAGCATGCTATCCATTTTAGCTAATTTTATATAAACTATTTCTCTCTGCCTTGTATTACCCACTAGCTCTTACTATTAATCAAGACATTGCTATTCTCTTTTGAAAAGTGTTATTTAGACAGTAATTTAGGCTTTATATTTTTTTGGTGAGATTTTCACAATATAATGTCTGCAGTGCAATGGGAAAACACAAACACATGGCACTGACTGCTCATACTAAGGGTTCTGTCACTCATGTACTGACTTGTTCACCCTGATGCTGGAAACTGTTGAACTGCCACTGGTAAATCCACCGCTTCCTTTCTTCTCCCTCCGTTGTTCCTCCATCCTTTCCCTCCATCCAGCTCGCCCTGTATTGGACACTTAGGATGTTGTACAGGCTTTGAGCAGAGGAACTCACTTGTCCATTTTCCCAAGCTCTCCTTCTCTCCCGCCAATGCACACACATGGTATGTACCTACACACATAAACATGCTGAAATCTTATAGAGAGAGATTGGTAAAAGGTAAAGAAAAAGATTAAATACTCGTATCTTAACTGAGAAGGCTATAGAAGAGAACTACCACCTTTTTGTTTGTAGTTTATTGTTTAAATTAGTTACAAAAATACTGCTTATTTTTGCAAATATAAGCACATTTTGCAAACAAGTACAGGTTTTTGTAAAGAAGCAGATTTTCCATGAAAGGAAACTTGTGTTTTGTAGAACAGGCCTGAAAATAGTAGCTAACATATGAAGCTACTTTGACTTACATTACAATTAATTCATAAATAACCAGGAACTATGTTCAAATACTTCTTTAAACTTAAGCTGTAAAATCAAACAACATGATTTATTTATTTTGCTTGGCACTGTTTTTATACTGTGGTGTAGCAGGCTAAGTACAATGATTTATACAAGCACCATGCTTGGAATATTTTACTGATCATTTAATAGGATCTGAGACCAAATGGCGTGTGTCTCACTGTTTCTGCTTTATTCATGCATCATGTAAATTGAATAGCCAAGTGTTTGTAGGAAAACAAAGATGGGATTGGCATTGCACATATCTCTGTTCATGCACACAGAACAGAATGAGTCAAAACCCCAGAGTCTGCAGCAGAGCAGGAGCCTGTTCTGGAAAACCCACTTCATTCCAATGCCTCACCACCAAGGAAGGTCCTTGCTCTTAGACACCCTCAAAATTTTGACTTACATATTTGTGCATGCCATGAATAATGCTGCTCCATGATTAAAAAATCAGAACTGATAAGGCACACAAACCCACACAGCAAAAATTCAATAAAGTACCTAATGATGATGAGCTCTTTCTATGTGCAATCTGAGCGCTCAATTCATCTGTCTCCAGAAATTAAATTCTTTTTCTCTTGGTTTATAGAAAAGCCATTACAGAGTAACAGCTCAATCCTGTATTTTTTTTTTGCTCCTGGGGGTAGAGAAGTTTTGCATTCATAAATTTCAGCAAAGTTAAGGATCTGTCCCCACTTGTCCCCATTTAAATACATAGTGTTACAAATATATAAATGTTCCTCAGAGAAATCACTGTTATAATTGTTTTGGAAAGCTATTATCTGTCTCTGCTATGAATATTTGGGCCACAATTCTCTGGGGTCTAATTTCTGACACGTTCAATCAGTGTTACTAAATTGTTATATTATTTAGTAATTGAAGCCCTGAGAAAATCTTCAAGCCCAGTTGAATTCAACAGTTTATCCTGAGTAAAGAGAAAAGAATTTAATGCTACACTGAGCCATATTAAACAGGAGAGAAGGCCAAGTCATATGGGCCTGCTCCTACTTTTGTAATTGAAAAGCATTTTGGATAAACCCTATACAAAATCAGGGAGATAAAAGCCCATTTGAAGTGAGAACACAAAACTCCTGTAGGATTGTACAAATTATTCCTGAGCATTTCAAGTCATGAACTTTCAGCTAATATTTTGGTGCAAAAGTGAACCTTGCTTTTTCATACTCATTTCCTTTAATCAGTACAGAGATATCCTGTTAAATCCAAATATGCTGCATTTGTGAAGAAATACACAAAAAACTCTTAAAACTGTAATAAAATCACAATATTTTGAAAACCTGAAATAAATAATTTTTTTGTCTTACAAATTTCAAAATTCAGAGCATACTCGATGCAAAATTTCCCTAAAACTGTTAGAAGCTGCATTATGTTTTGCCATTTTAGGGTATCATACAGAATGATACAGCTAAATGAATAAATTAGTATTAACTGCCTGTAAAGAGGTCAGATGCTTTGGTTTAATGTGTTCATAAAAGTGTAGGATCAGCTTTAATTATAGAGCAAATACCATTCTAAAAACTAAACTTTTTCAAAATTAATTAAAAATAAAAGCAAAGAAGATATCTTTGTAGAAATATACACCCACAGACTGACACAACACCAAAATTAAAAAGCACTTTGTACAAAGCTGGTAAAGAGTTCCAGCTTCATGAATCAATGCCAAAGCAAAACAAAGATCATAATCTGTCAGCAATTTAAAGTTCCCTATTAAAAAAAAGAAGATTAATGATAGAAACCTTCTAAACCCAAAAAACTCTTCTCAATCCAGGAAAATACAGGTTTGTATCTCTTAATAACTGACTAGACTGATGTGATGTGGAACTGCTGGGACTTTGCTTTAGTAGCTTTCTTTATTAGGATCCAAAGGAGAAGTTTATTCCAGTTTCTGTAGGTACCACAGGTTTTTCCTCATCATGCCTAAGGAAAGGTGATCCATGAGTGTTGGGGAGGGGAGAAGGGAAACTGAAAACATGAAGTTGTAGGAGCAATATACCAAGATCCTGCTCTTGCCAAGTTCTTCATGGTGAATGCTAGAATTTGCTTTGCCTTTATGTAGGGGAGAAGAGAAAATTCTACACGGAGAATAAAGTGAACAATCAGTGCTGCTTCTTCAGCCCTCACGTCTGGCTAAAGCCAGGCTGGCCAGGAGCACTGAACAGATGGGATCAACGGAGAAAAAAGGAGACAAGTATGCTTTGCAGCACTTCTCAGAGTGGTGCAGTAACCAAGCTTTTAAAGAACACAGAGTGTCTCCCAAAGTAACAAGTTAAGGTTAATTAAAGCCTAATTAAGTATATTGTAAATAGCTATACATTTACAGTGCAAAATTAAACTATTTTTTTTTAAAATCCTGCATTACTGGGGTTTAGGACTTTAGCCTGCTGCTTCACTGATGTTCAAAACTGAAAACATAACATGCTTCTTTACTATTTAGAGTTACTTCTGAAAATAAATATACAAGTTAATAAACTGAGGGGAGATAAATGAACTCTGTGATGCACAGGCACAATTTGGGAATGACCTGGGTGATGGGTAAAAGCCTTGGGAAACCCTCCCTACCCCGTGCTTGCCAGACAGATTTAGGAATATCCCATGCTATTTAAAGGACTGGCACGACTTGCACTGTTAGTAAGAGCATCACTTACACTGCACTTCTCCACTTTCCCCTCGTGTCCTGGCTGCATCCCGTGCCGAAGTTCTGCCGTGCCTGTGCACACAGCCAACGGTGGTGCTTTCGCTGGAAGTTTTCCGACTTTCTGTGAACACCTTAAAATAACCTTCCAGCGTCGCTGAGACCTCTCGAGCTTGTCAGCTGTCAGTGCCAGCCCCCTCCCCAAGAGCTGGCGTGCAGCTGGAGGGGTGGGAGGCAGCGCTGGAGGCGTATGACACGGCGTGTCCATGACAGCTTCCCCTGACAGGGGACACTGTGTGTGTTTGGAAGTTCAAGTTTCATCATGCGACACAGGTTCAGGAGGCACCAGGATCAGGGCTTGGCTGCTTAGGTTTACCATTCCTCGGGCTAAAATAGCTGCCGCGCCAGGTGCAACTGTCCCAGCAGCGTTCAATTTCATTTCACAAAGCACCCTGAATAGACCTCTCACAGTGTGAAACAGAGTGCACGGGCTTGAAAAGCAACTCTTTGAGGACTGTGCTACTTAAATGTAAACGTGCAGCATGAGCGCGGCGACATTACCCAGAGCAGTGGTACAGACAGTGCAGGATTGGTGTGAGAACATCGGCCGGCTCAATGTCCACTTACGGCTGGACCAGCTGGTGCTTTCTCTCCTTCTCGGTGCTGTGCGAGGGATAAAAACACAGGTTTAGGATGCACCGAGGGCGCTACCGATCCCACTTGTTGGGCCAACCCCAAACTTGCGGGGGGACACGGATAACTCTGCAAAACAGCCCGGGAGAGGTGGCCGGGAGCCAGCCCTTACCCTCTGCCGCTGCTCGCTGAGGCAGAAGGTGCAGATGGGGCGCGGCGTGGAGGNCCCGCCCGCCGCCGCCGCCCCGCGCCCGCCGCTCCATCACTTCTTTTATGCGCGGCAGGTGCCGCATCGCCCCTGCTCGCCCCGTGCCCCGCCGGCCGCGCTTTGGCCGCCGCCGCCGCACCTGTCGCGGCCCCGCGCTCGGAGCGGCTCCCCTGGAAAGCCCCCCATTCCTCCCCTGCCGTGGGGTGCTGCGGGTCCGCACCGGCCCCGGGCCACTCGCCTCGATGGGGCGGCCCCCCCGTGCAGCGGAGTGACCGAGCCGGGTCTCCTCGCAGGGTGTACAAATCTCTGAGGTTTTTTACCCATTCTGTGCTCCCTGTGCGCTGTTCCAGCCTTGCGTGAGTGATTGTGTACATCACAGAGTCATAGGATCATTGAAGCTGGAAAAGACCTCTGAGACCATAGAGTCCAACCTTTGACCTTGTCAACTAGATCATGGCACTACGCCCCAAGTCATTTCTTGAACTTGACTCCACCACCTTCCTGGGTAGCCAATTCCAGTGCTGGACAACCATTTCTGTGTAGAAATTCCTCCTAATGTCCATTCTGAACCTCAAGGCTCTGTCCCCCTTGTCCTGTTGCTAGTTGCCTGGGAGAAGAGGCTGCCTCCCACTTTGCTGCATCCTCCTTTCAGGTTATGTTTTGGCTGGAGTGGACTAGTAGAACCAGCACAGGGGTGGATTTCATCCCCTTCCCCAGCCAACATTAGACACACATACAAATCCAATTTTTCATTCTGCTCAGAATGCGTGCCTGCCTCAGCCATTTACTTATTAAAAGGTCATCATAAGCACTAGTTGATTACACCTCTTTTCTCCATAAAATTTTGACATCCTGTCTGAGCTCAGAGACTCATGAAAGGTCACGGCGCAGGTTTTCTCAAATGAATCATCTCTACCTGATTAAGCAGCCTTGACTGACTCTTTTTTTATGGTCCTGGAAGCTTATTTGTGCTGGTGTTCCCAAATCAGGGCTGGATTAGCAGAGTCATATCTCTCTAATCATGCGTGCACACACTCAGGGTAGACAGCTGCTTTGACATGTTTGGCTGGGAGTCATGCCCTCTCAAAATACAACTGGTACCAACAACAGGGCTGCATCTCTGCAGTGCATTCCTCTGGCAGAATGGCAAAGTGCTGGTTTGTGTTTATTGCACTCTCCCTTTGGACAAAGGTTGCAGGAAAAAAGGGACAAACAGCTCTGTCAGACAATTGCAGTGGTACCATACCTTGGCATATTAATGAGCAACACTTTTTAGTGCAACTTTTATTTATATTACTTGAGAGAAAGAGGGGAAAAGGTTTTTGATTTCCGATCAAAAGATGTTTTTAAGATTTTTGTGATTTCCGCAGCAAAATATAGATGCATTGAACTTAACTCAAGGTTGAGGTATTTGCTAGCAAAAGCTGCAGAAATATGAGGCTGGATGAGCAGGTGTGTGCCATGCCATTGATCCAAAGGAGCTTTTTTGGGGTGCAGAGCAGGATGTGGCCCTTCATCACCAGATGCTGGGGAAAGCTGTGTGAAAAATCATGCAAGTGATACTTTTCCCTTGAGTGTGTGAACACAATTGTATCCTACTGCTATAGTGTTAAAAGCTCTATCTTCTGTCTGCTTAACCTTTTAAAAAGTAAATGATCTAGAAAGTTCTGGAGTTCTGAATTTCAATACTTAGAAGTGCTGCTTTTAGTTTCGTGAGAAATGAGGTTCCCAGGTAAGCTTGTACTGTTCTCCAGGCAGGTTTCTCCCACTTAGTCACATACAATATTTCCAAAGAGAGATTCCAGCTCAGTTGAAGCCAATGACAAAACTGCCATTGACTTTAATGGAGGCGGGATTTCACCCTTGATACATTCAGGTAGCTGAGTGGTGAAGATAATTGATTGTTTGTCAGACTCATTCATTTGCTACCAGTGTTTTCCTGTCCTTAGCATCTCTGNTTTATCTTCTTTTTTTTTTTTTTTTTTTTTTTTTTTTTTATAGCTGGATGTTAAACCAAACCAAACCAACCCCTTTCAACAAAAAGAGCCCTGAGTCAAAACTACTACTGGTGTTATCAAAGCACAGTTTATGGCTTATTGATAAATCAAGAGTGAGAAAAGGAATAAGAGATATACAGGAACAAAATGATGTTGAGTCTGCAGAGAAAAATCAGAACAATTTTCAGTGGCATTACAGCAATAGCTAATGCAGGGGTTAAGGACAAAGGGGTGTCCAAATAATACTTCTTCTGTTTCCAAGGCAGTTTGAAAAAGTAAACCAAGAAATGCCTTTTTTTTTTTTTTTTCAGATAAGGAGTCTTGTAATAAGGCCAAAATGCTGGTGACTTTAATTACTAGGTTATTGATTGGGGATAACATTTATGCAAGTGCTAGGGGGAGCATATACCTCTAGGAAGGTGCAGTAGTGCAGCATTGCTGTTATTTTACAATTTGCTGAATTGCTAATAGCAAGCAAGAATGGGGCTGCATGAATGCAAAGCAGAAGAGTGGGCAGTATTTTATGTGCAGTGATAAGTTTTTGCCTGAAATTTGCCTTCGAGCTACACAGAGAAAGTTATCTGATATCCATTATAAGGAAGCATTCAACAATATTCAAAAGACTGGAAATATGAAGTATCTCACTGATTAGTTGCAGTCTAGTGGCTGGTATTTCTTTAATTTGCCTTTATTTTTTTGAAGAGCAGTATTAATAGGAAATACAAAAAAGAAAAGAATTTTGAATAAAGCAATTTGGAAAAGCTATACATACGAAGGGAGCAAGTTATTTAGAGGATAACAAAAGAAACAAATCTAAATTAGTAGTGCAGAATGTCTACAGTCTTGGCAAAGAAACCTTCCAAAAGTATTTCCATTAAATAGAAAATAAAACACAAAATTGTTTCACTTGTTAAAAAGAAAAGACATTTAGAGACAAAAATGCTTTTAGAAAGCAGTGGCATCATTCTGCACCTGCAGGTCACATTGACTTTGGTTCGACATTTTTTTACTCAAAAGTAGAAGTACAGCATTATCCTATGGAAAAAAGAAATTATATTTTTTGCACAATTTTTCATATGTTTCTGCCTCACACCATGGTGCTTCTTTCCACGTGCCGTGTTTTTTGAAGGACTATGCTCTCTGTTTGCCTTCTCCATCAAAGTCGTTACACATATTTCTATTTCCATATACAATATTGCTGACACATATGAGAAGGGACGTATATGTTGCAGGCAAAAGCAGCTCAGATCTCTAGTAGAGATTTCTAAGCCACTGACTGTGTTAAAACCTCCTAATTTGTGTTTTGGCTTTGGCAAATATCACCATGGCAAACATTCCAAACACAGATCAGCCGTCATCTTATGGGGGTACTTCAAGCAGCTGTCAGGCTCCTGTCCTCAAAGGAGAGGAATATTCACTGGCCCTGCATTTTGGTGGTGTTTTGAGTGCACATGTGAGCTGTTTGACCTTGTGAAGAGGCACCAGGTACCCAAATTATGCAGTTTTGTTTGGAGTAATCCAGAGTGTTCCCGTTTGCTCTCTACAGCCTTCTCATGATTGGAAGTGTAGGGGCAGGCACAGACCTGTTCTCTCGGGTAACCTGCAATATGAGCTGAGGGAACAGCATGAAGCTGTGTCAGGGCGGATTAGGTTGGATATCAGGAAAAGATTCTTCACCCAGAGGGTGGCTGGACACTGGAATGGGCTCTCCAGGAGAGTGGTCACAGCACCAAACCGGCCAGAGCTCAAGGAGCATTTGGACAACACGCTCAGATATGTGGTGGGATTCTTGGTTGTCCCTTCCAACTCAGGATGCTCTATGATTCTCTGTATGTGTTGGTAACCAGGATACTGGGTATATTTCAATCACATTTGACAGATTCATGGGAGAGTCCAGAGGGATCTAACAAAGCAAAACAAATAAAGGATGTTGATGGCTGGAAAGGTCCACACAGCTGAAAAAAAATGTATTTGACAAAACATTACCCATTATGTGTCTGTCTGGGATTTTGGCTGGCTGTGACAACTACTTCTGTCCTTCACAAACCTGGATGATGGAGTTGTCATTTTTATTGCAGTTCTTAATAAATGTGTATGCCATAAAATACCTGTTGATTGAAGAATGTTTTAAATGGCATTTTATCCTATACAGGTTCTGTAAGAGAATGATTTTAAGGAGAGAAGATTGAGGAGTAGTCATAATTTGGAATGGTACAAGAGAATTTTTCGGAGAAGGGTTATTTGTACTGAGCATGTTAAATGGGGAAAGGTTAATCATGAGGTGGATTTAAAGCTTCATGTGTTATAGTCCTGTCAGGTGGGATGGTGAACCTTCTGGCTTGTAATAAATATCCTCCACACATTTTGAACTATCAGTCTCCTACTGCAGTGCAAGTTCCCAGGTAGGGGAGGAGCAGGACCAGCTCTGCCCTGCACTGCTGGTAGTTGATTAATGTGGGATCTAACAAGTCCCTTCTTGATATTCTAGCCAGCCAGATTTAGCATGACACTTATCTCTTCACTTGCAATATCTTCACTTACAATCTCAGCTCTTCATCTGAATTGATCTGTGCCATGATTCTTCAGTGTGTTAATGAGTTTTCTGTGTGGTTGTGTGCTAGAGGCCTTGTTAAACTCCAGAGACATTCTGCCTACTGCATTTTACTCATACTCCCGCTCAGTTTCTTTTGACAAAAAGAAGCTGAGTTGTTTATCTTGGCTTTTTGTCAAAAAAAATTGTCTTACAGTAATTTTCTCTGCTTTGACTGCCCACAGAGGCACATCCAAATGTATTATTCACCTGTTATTTCAAAACCATTTAAACTTGCCAAACCTAAGTGGTGCTTTACACGATTCTGCTGATACTCTCAAGGTTGTTATTAACTGCCTCAGAAGTAATTTTTGTTTGTGGTTGCATTCAGCAGAACGATGACAAGGCACGTTCTCTCCTCTGTCGAATCAAAGATGATATGAGGACAGTATACCTGCCATCAGAAACAAAGCATTTTGCAAGCAGTATTTCTGCAGAGGTTTTTCATTTATTAAAGCTTCCAGAGCTGTCCCTTGCCTGCTGCCTTATTTCACTGCTTTTCAGGTCCATCCTAACTGAGCCAGATTGGTGTTTGGGAAGATGTTGTCTAGAACATTCAGAGGTTGTGCATGGTTTGGGGGCTGAGACCCTTTACCAGTCCAGTCTGTGTAATGTCTTACTACCCCACATTCTGTGTTTTTGCCTTTTCAAAACTAGGTCTGTTTTACAATATCTCATGATCCCGGCTTACCAGCTTGGACCACTGATGGAGAATTTAACTTTCCTAGAGATTTCTGGGTCACTGAGAAGTATAAGATTGGAACTAATAGTACTAAATAGACATGAAATTTTTATACAGCCCATGTTTTTTTGGATTTTTTTGGCTGTTTCTTTTGGGGTTTTTTTTGTAAGTGTGGAATGCTGCTGCAGAAATGCAACTGAATTTTAGTTCTAAAAAAATACTCAACTGCTGTAATAATGAGCATGAACATGAGATGTAGAATCATTCACTTGTGTGGAACCACTATTGCAAACATTTCAAAATGCTTATTGCAGTTTCATTCGTTCCATCTTCCCCTCCCAATGATAGTGAGAGCTGCCAAAAAAGCTTTTTTTCCCCCTCTATACTTGTAGTTTTATAATATCTTTTTATGAAGAGCACTGTACTGCTCAAAATTTTGTAGGCACTTTAAAGAATGTGTTTCTAACTTTCTTTCAAGTGCTCAGAGCTGACAAATCCAAAGATATCCCCAAACCCATGAAAGAGATACAATTGATTGTATAATTACTGGAGCTCCTGCAATATCACTGCAACTGAAGTTGTTTGTGAGGTTTCTGGCCCTCTTCTTTGGTTTTTAGAGTCTTCTCCTATGAAGATACTTCAAATCTGACATTCTTTAGATATTTCACTTTGTTCTCCTTAGTGCTTCAATTGAACAGCAGCATTTCTGTTAACAAAGACATCTGTGATCAAGATTCCATAGTTCAAATTAGAGGACAGATTCACTTTCAGTCACTCAGGTTCAGCTCAGAACTCACTCCATTGCCACCAGCTGAGTTAATCTGTCTCTGCACCAGCGTAGCTGGGGGCATAATCAGAACAATAATGGGTTGCTGAACCGTAGGCAAAATTTTAAGGTCATTTCATAATTGTTCAGTTAAAAAAAAAAACAAAACCCAAAAAGTACAAAATAGAAGAGTTTTGTCCTCACCATTCTGCAATCGCTTTGGCTCCAAAGTGGCATCGTGGGGAAGCCAGTTTTCAGCTGCTGCTGGAAATATACTGACATTAGAGGGCGCATGTTCTCAACTTTTGGAAGAGAAATCCAAGTGGAATACATGTACGTGTGCATGTGTATAAAACCACGAAGTTATTTGTTTCAAATGTGTGTGTTAAAGAAGACAGCCAGCTTGCAAGGACTGTGTGAAGAAACAGGTGCACTGGAGACACCTTTCCTTGTGCAGCCTGGCAGATGTGAGAGCTGCTATTCCACATCCAACCCGCAGTGCCAGCATCTCCTGGTACCCAGGTCCTCTGTTCCAGCGTAAGAAAAGGTGCAAGAACTGCTTTGTGAATGCTTACCAGGCACTCTCTGGCTAATCCAAGGCCACCCTTGTGCAAAAATGTTGTGTAAGATTCAGAGCTAAACTTTTGATCCTACAGTTTAGAATAAAATCTTCTCACCCCTGACCTTTTACTCACATTTGAGGCAGTGGGAGTGGATACTTTTATTTTTAGTGAGGGATGTGGAAATTTTTCTAAAAAGTTCATTTAGTCAATCAAACTTGTTGAACCTGAAAGGTTTGATAAGGTTTTTTCTCAAATTAAAAAAAGTAAAATAAAAAAACCCCAACAAACAGTGATGTACTTAAAATAGATTTTTTTTTTCTAAAATATTTGTCCTTTAATTGAAAAAAAAAAAAGTGTTTTGGAAGCCTAAATACACACCTGTTGGTGAATGTGTGTTCAGTGGTTCATTGGAGCCGGACTAATACAGTTTAACAAATAATAGGTGAAACTATAGCAAACAATTTACAGTCTGAAAGCTCAAAGGGGTATTCTACAATGCCAAACAAACCTGGAACAATGCCAGCATTATGCTTTTGGCATAATTTTCTGTCTCTATCAGTGTAGATAGCATCATATAAAACAAGTTTGACTAAGCTAGTTAGATCAGGGATCTGTGCAGGCCATAACAATCTCATGTATAGTGACAGTATAAGAAGGAATTACATTTTTTGTGGTTTTATCACTATAAAATCTTTTTCTTGACTCTGCTATATGGTAGGATTTTTACATATATTACAGATTGCACACCAAAGATCAAGCTCAGACATTGAGAACCTTCTACAAAGATTATTTGCCCTTTCTTTGGGTGCCTTTGGGGATATCACTGGGAAAAGATAAGTCACTCTCATTAAGTTTCCTGCTAACAGTTGGCAGACCAGGTGGTCCTGCAGAACAAAAGAGCAGGGTCTCACATGCTGTGTCTTTAAAGATTGTGCAGGTATGAAATGGCTCACTGGTGCTCTGAATTAAACTGAACGCTTTGTTTAGTTTAAAGAAGTGCTGTTTGCCTTGTGTTTTCTGAATATGCCCCGCTTTCCCCCTCGAATGTGCCCAATTTACTGTCTGTCTTACAGCACATTTTGAACTCTTGCAGGTCTCTTCTTTCTTGCTTCTCTTTATTTTAAAATAACATAACAAGCTGCATTATGGGGTCCCAATAGGCTGGAATGGCCCACTGCCAGCCCACAGTCTAAGCCAGTGCTCTTCCCTCACAGTGGCTGCTGCTGAATCTTTCTCAGAGATATACAGCCTTTCCATGCTAAGAAATACTGATTAGTGTCACAGGTTTTCCTTTCTCACTTCAGGCTGTCACTAACTGCTCTCTGTCCAAGATTTCTGCTTCACTTTGGGCCAGCACACACTGTCAGGGTGTTTCAGACACTGTTCCAGAGCTGTGGCTCGTGTGTGATCTCAGCTTTCATGGAAGAAGTGACAATGCAGATAATATTGTAATGAAGAAAACTTGAATTCCTGCACTGAGCATTTCTGATGGAGAGCTGGATTCACAAATACACTGGCACCACAACTCTGTGATATGCAAAGGAAACACCGCATCTTTGTTAAAAAACTCTCTAGTTAAGTGATTAAAGTTATTGCTTTGCTAAAGCCCTTGCTAAATGAAGTTTTAAAAAACTTTTAATCCTTTTGAATTGAATGATATTTAAGTTCATTTAATGCTTTTGTCAATTCTATCTAAACCTCCACTGCAGTCATTGAGGTTACAGGGAAAGAGAACAGTAGGCCAACATCTGTGTTTATATGGGTAGAGTACATATAATTTCTTAGTGTGTCTGCTGTCAGTTTTCTTTTTTCCAGCTGTACTTGCCTGTTCTTTTGGACATTTTGCTGTCTGTAGTAACCTGCTGCCAAATCTTATAAAACAACATTTTCTTTTATATCAAGAATACTACCAGAACCTTGTAAAAAGCAA
The DNA here is from genome assembly GCA_013396655.1 of Campylorhamphus procurvoides. Classification (NCBI taxonomy): domain Eukaryota; kingdom Metazoa; phylum Chordata; class Aves; order Passeriformes; family Dendrocolaptidae; genus Campylorhamphus; species Campylorhamphus procurvoides. Next base: position 3,066,747 of record WBMV01006647.1, on the reverse strand, counting down.
TTCAGTTCTTGTATCTGGCATTAAGAATATGTCATTAAAGAAACTGCAGCCTGACATATCCAGCAACTGTACTGAAAATTATTTCTAACAGAAAATAATGGCTTTCTGCAGAGATCATTAAAATGAAATTCTTGACTTGTCTTGGGGTCTTTGAAGGTATGGAGAGGCAGACTTGCACAGTTCTGTGCCTGTTAGGCACATCTGCATGCTGACCTGCCTTCTAGGCAGACCTGAGTAAGCTGCTTGCCTGGAAGGTGCTGTGCAAAGGCTCATAACTCGCTTTCCGGGCAGACACGAAGAGGTACCTGTCTGGGAGACAGCCCCTTGTTGATGACCTGCCCCCAAGGCAGATATGTCTAGTTATCTTTTCTGTCTTTGAAGCAGCTCCATGCAGAGTTGTGTCCTTAGAGGACTGTGCTGATGCCTGTCTGGGAGATACTCGGACTGATAATCTTCTGTCGAGAAAATCCTGAGCAATTATTTACGCAAATATCATCACTCCAAAAGGGACATTTAGAATATGAACATGCAAATGTTTATAGTTCTGACTGATCATTGTGTCTGGTATTCACTGCTAACCTCCTGTGTATAAGAACTACAGCAAACATCCCTCTCCCACATTTAGAAAAATAAAGAAGCCTGTCAAAAATTTCTGCTCATATAGCACACAGCTCATACATGCTCATGCTCGTTTCCCTGGCAGTAATGTAGCTGCCAAACTTGCTGAAGGGTAGGAAGGGAGTAAGGAGACTTTTTTCTTTTTTAATTCAAAATTGCTCTTCTATGTTGAAGGACTAAAGGGAAGGTGGACACAGAATATTTCAGTTCAGTCTTAAAAATGACATCTGGTTATTATGAGTCAGGGAACTGGTTCTCAGTCACTTATACAACATCATAAGTGCCACATGCTCATTTTTTAATCAAAGAAATGCTTTATTTTACTTGAACAAAAGAGCCATTGCTTGTTAACAGTAAAATACAATTTAATTTCTTTTCCTTTCCTAGAGAAATTGAGATTGCAAGTCAGACATTAGGCTTGAGAAAAAAGCATCATATACCTCAAGGCCATAAAGCAGCAGCAGTTCAGTCACCTGATAAAGGATATATCAGATATTAAGCATTTTTATGTTTGGAGCATTTTTATGTTTGTTGTGTAGGTACATCAGTATAATTCTGCAGCTGGTTGGTTGCACTCGGTGTATAGTAACTCTGGCAGACGTGGAACGAGCCCAGAATCAGGCTCTTATTTTAACTCTGCTTATGTTTTGTGGAGGAAGCAGGAGTTTTCCTTTAGATATGTTAGTCCTGGATACAGTGTGACAAATCCCATGTGTTTGGAAAACATTGCATTAACTCAGGAAGTGCAGCAGTTGGAGGCAGGTGCTGCAGTACCTGTTGGTCCTGCTCTGTTTCTTCCTGTAGTCTGAACCAGTTCAGTACTGGCCTAATATCTCCTGTCATGGCTAATTTCTCCCTCTTTCAGTCTTCCTAAATCTCCTGGCTGGGGCATTGTGCATGAAGAGCATTTAGGGGTGGCACATTCTGCCTGAGCAGAGGTGTGTGTCCATCCTCAGCCGGGATGCAGGAGCACCTTGTCATAGGGAGATGTGTGTTTAAAGTTAGCTGTCCTTTAATTGAGGCTTGGCCCAGGGTGCATTTGCATCTGCATCACACCCCTGGGTGCATGGAACGTGTGAGTTCTGCCTCAGAATTCTGCCTGTGGGCTAGGGAATAAAGAGGATTTTCCGCCTCTCCTTACAGGCACTCTGGTGCCTCTGTATCATAGAAGAAACATGATTAAAAAAGACAATCTTGTACTTGGAATGGAAAGCAGTGAAATCTATATTAGTGCTTTAATTCTGATCTAAGCTCGTTTCATAGTCTGGAAAGACTTTTTTCTCTCTCTTCTGCCCAAATTAATTTCATTCATTGAGCATGAGGAATAGAAATTAGGAGCCTGAAGTCATGCTGTGCTATCCAGAAATACAGGTATGATCCCTCTTGGTTTTTTTTCTCATCTTTCTTTCCCACAACCTCTTTCACCCCATCTTTATTCCAGCATATTTTGACTAATGATTGTGCTTGAAGAAATTGAAATCTGCTCATGGGTATTTCTCAAGCAGACTAAGTTTGTCAGCTAAATTATTCATTGTGAAATAGCTCCTCAGAGGCAAGGACTATACTTAGTGTGATGGTGACCGGGCTGGACCTCTGGGTACTGCCAAAACACTCGGATGTAGCGTTGACAACATTCACGGTTTCAAAGGAACACAAATGACAACGTGGATCTCTCCAGCACACACGGGCAGCGTGGAGCTGAAAAGCAGGACCTGCTCGGGAGGGGGGAGTCGGGTGCTGACAGGGAGCAAATGCCCAGTTACAATTAAAAAGTTTCGAGTGCTAAAATGTACTCAAACTGTTTGTAAAATCTGGGTGTAGGGTGTTTATTAAGATATTCCCCTTGTGGGACACAACTGTGTCCAATCACTTGCCAAGCATGTTACTAGTTAGGGTTAATTTGTTCATAAACCAGACTGAGATTCTTGCAAGTCACCAGATGTCTTGGTGCCAAGTGTCACTAACTGGGATGGCTTTTGAGCTGCAAGACTGAAACCATGCTTATTTGAGTCCATGGCTTACTTTCTGCAAGACCTGGAAATGTTTATAATAAAATAATGTGCTGTATGCATTAGTTGACAATACCTGTCAGTTTACTGGTCCAAGTGTGTTTAAATATTTTTTGAGAAGTATTTGAATAGTGTGTTTGAAAAATCAAAGTATATTGAAGAAAATGTACAGGTCTCATGTTTTCATCAAAGACTTTATAAGGATTTACAGGAAGAAATTCTTCATTGTGAGGGTGGTGAGCCCCTAGCACATGTTGGATGGAGCTCTGAGCAACTCAATCTAGTGGAAGTTGTCCCTGCCCAAGGAAGGAGAGTTGGAACTAGATGGTTTTTAAGGTCCCTTCCAACCCAAACCATTCTATGAGTGTATGATTCTGTTTTTAGTGATGCTGTGTCCTTCTCTAATCTCAGCACTGTGGAGTTTAGCAAATGTGTTGCAGATAAATCCTCTGATGCTCATCCATGTGCATTTTGAGAAACATCAAACAGTAAAGAGAAGACTTTAATGGATATGGACAGAAGAAAAGACTTACTGAAATCCACTGACTGTGTTAGAGAACTGAATCTTCAGTGGACATGGACACCCCCCACCCCAAACATCTTTAGTGAATTTGATAAAGAGTATCACAGATCTGAGCTCTCCATAGTTTTTAGTTTGAGTTTTGTGATGCTGAAGTCCCTGCCAGGCTTTTGCTGATACTGTCCATGTTCTTCGTCTATATCCTGCATAACAAAATATCTCCTCATGCAGTATGCCATGGTCTCCTATATACAATAAGAATGATGAGTGCAATTACCAGCTGGGAGTGAAGTGGAAAAACCTCAGCTTTTCCTCAGTTCATAACCCTTCACTGGATCAAATCAGACACTCAGGGCATTTTAGAAACTCATGCCAGTTTCTTACACACAGCATTTTTTACACCTTGTTCAAGGTTACTTTGCAGGGTGTGAATATCCATTCTGGTGCACTGGGTAGAGAGTAAATTGCCTGGAAGTGCCATTTTAGACATAAATGGAGAATATTTACTTCCACCCTTTACTTGGACCTGACTTTTTCTCAGACGTTATGGTTTCACAGTGAGCTATGACCTGCTTTTCATTTTCTCCTGGCTGTTTCTCTCAAAAGATGGGTCTATCTCTGTGTTCCTTTCCAAATGAAATCCCACTGCTCATCCTGTTTTTAAAGCAAATCAGCATTCCACCCCATCTCCTTTTTGCCACCTGAGATGTAATAATTTAAATGCTTTGGGAAGGAAAAACAGCCACTAAATTTAGTGATGGAGAGAAATGTCTAAGAGCAAACATCAGTCCTACATAATGCAGAGCTCAGAGAGTTTGGTTTCTTATGGGTTTGTGCCTGTTTTGGAGCTTGGTTATGGCTGAGCTCTGATTTATGCTGCAGCTTTTCTTTGATGGGGATGTGAAGTTCATCATGGCTACCTAATTATTTGTATTGATAAACTGTGTTAAGAATACAGGGCCTTCAAGCCCCTGACCTCTCTGTTGGGTTTGGTTAAACTAGTTGAAAGATTTAAAAATCCTAAGTGGACTGGCAGGCACAGGCACACACAAGCAAGGTGCTTGCATACATTTTGTTCCCTAAAAATCCAGGCTAAAGCCTAACACATCTCACCCCTCCCTGAAGTGTACACTTTCCTTAGGCCCTGTTTGTCCCTGGCATCACTTTAAAGCTGGAGCTAAGCTTGCTTTGCCTTCTCTCCATCGATCTGACTGACATCAGTCGTCAGTCTGTCTTTTATCAACACAGCCTTTGCCTGTCCTGGGGCCTTGAAACTGCTCCCAGCCACTTCCTCTGCCTTCAGCAGGGAGCTGGTGTTGGCCTTGCAGCATCTGCTGTCTGCTGCATCTTCTCACTGAGAGTGGTCCTGTCCTGGTACGGTGCGTGGGTCTGTTCCTCCTATCCCTTTGCCTGTTAGCCCTTCCTGGATTTTAGACTCACAAAAAACCACACGACACAATAGCAGACGAACAAACCGAGGTATAATTCTGCAAAATAATTAAAGTCTTCCCCACATCTAACACAGCATGTAAGGTCCTTATTATCCACTTGTGTGGAGCGTGCCTCTCACCATTACAGCATCTCTGCTTTTGGTGCACGCCCAGGAGTGCACCTTGCCCAAAGGCAAGATGGCAGCTTTTGCTCGCTCTGAGTTTACTTATAGATTGGAGAGCATGAGAAAAAATGTGCTACCGGCATGGCCAGCAGCTAAATGTCAAACTTTGGCTCTAAGACAATACTACTTAAACTATTTTTCTAAGTAAGTGCTCCTTACACAAGGAGGGATTGAAGGATCAGACTCATAGCATTGTAAAATCACTCTCTTAGGAATATTCAGAATTGCCTAGAACATTTTGAATCTAATTCTCCAAACCCTCAGGCAGCCTTGAATATCTCAGCTCTAATACATTGAAATAACAGACACTGATAAAAAAAAATGAGAGGGTGATACTCTGCTCTACCCAGGCAATTCCCCTCAGGGGTGCCTGGATAAGCAGGGGCTGTGCTGTGGAATTCTGCCAGCCCTTCAGCCTTGGTCAGGGCTGCACAGGGCTGGCTTGTGTGTCTGCAGGAGCTCAGGGTCTGGGCATCTGACACAAACCTGTGCCTCGCTGCTATATGGGATTTTTTTGGTGGCAGACAGAGCCGCTTTCCCTGCCCAGACTCTGCCGGGACTGCTCTGTGCGCTGGGCTGGAAACCTCGCAGTGCAGAGGCAGCCTGGAGGCAATGGAACGCAGAACTTCATCCTCATCTCTGCATCAGACGGATTTTTAAGGGACCTTTATAGTTTTTTTTATCAGATGCATTTTCTTGGGAAAATTCCTGCAATTTCCAAAGCTACAGAGACTTGTTTGTGAGCAGAGGAGGAGGATGGTGGGAATGCTCTTCATCCCCCAGCCCTGCCAAGCTGCGCTCCCTCCACGAGATGGCACTGCGTTCCTGCTCTTCGCTTCGGCTTTAACTTTACTTTAACCTTGTTCTGAGTTAAGTATTTCATCAGAAGAATTTCTTTTTTTTTTTTTTCCAGAGCAAAGATTGTATTTTCCCTCAAAAAAAAAAACCCTCCAAAAAACCAAACAAAGAAAAAATGAACAGGGAAGATTGTTTTTATTGTCTTTTTAAAAATATAGAGGCTGTAAAATAGCTGGCGGAAACGTCAGGGTTTAAAGTAGCAACTTGAAGGGATCTTTCTCTTAGTGTGTCACCCAGTTCACCACCTCAGATGACCCCCCCAGCTGCAAATCTGGATTTCGTGCGAGGGGACTGCTGCAGAAATGTGATCAAGCACCAGAATCTGGTCACCTGGTTATATGTCAAATTCACATTTTTGTAACTGTAATGAGTTCTTTCTTTCTTTCTTTTTTTTTTTTTCAAGAATTGTTTTCCCACTAATATATTTTCTCTATTTCTTTAATTTCTTTTTTTTTCCCTTTAATTCCAAAATCTCCAAGGGGTACAGCCAACCCACTGATTGAGAACAGGGATGGTATTGGGGAGGTAGTGGGGAAGGATAAGAGAGTGATTTTTTCCCCTCTTGTGCTATGAGCTGAAGAACACCTTGGAATGTTTGCAATTAGATTATTTTATAAATATTGTATTACAAGTCTATAAACACTAAAAAATCACTTTGTAAATACTTGTTTGTAAGAATCATGTGTTTAATTCCTTCAGCTGAGAGTCTCTGAGGATAACACAGGAATAAATTTAGTGCAAGTAGGATATACTACCTATGCCATCAGTTTTCTCCAGTAGTTAATATTACATTTAAATTGATAATGCTGGAAATTATTTTTAAATAACATGTTATTTGAGATAGTCGTAACTTTAAAAATTACATTTTAATGTGATTTTTGCTGCCTTATGTGAGCTTACATTATGTGTTATAACAAGAAAAATGAAAGAGAAGAAAAAACTCCTAGAAAATAATTTCTCTAAGGTCGACAGGTAGGTAAAATCTTAATTTACAGACATTGCTTGGGACTCAGAAGGGAATAAATACATAGAGAGAGGCTGTTCCAGTCCTTACAGTGCACTGCAGTGCTGTTGAGACCTGAGAAGGCTGGGGCTCCTGCCCTTTTAGTCATTGCTGGTGTAGTTCTGTACCCAGATGAGTAGGAAATGCTTCTTTATTTCCAAAATGAATTCTAGTCAGAGGTAGGCTAAAAGCACCATTCATTTAGATTAAAGATCCTGAAACTATCATGTTTGCAACCATTTGTCACAGTTTAAGTAGCAGTGCATAAATGTCGTGCTGTTGGTATACAATTTAATCTCTGCTGACAACAGCTCCATTTCTAAAGTTTCCTCAGCATCTTTTTTTAATGGCTTACATTTCTTATAAACAACCTCTGCTGCTTATGCAGAACTGGGATGGCTCTGAGGGTTACCAGGCCTAAATCTCCTCCGCATGGGGAAAAAATGGTAAAGCATCAAGAGCACTGTATATGGGAGCATCAGGCAAAGAGTCTTTGCATCTGATGGCATGTGCATCCAGCTCAACACACGGGTTTCCATTCTGCAGGAGCATTTGGTGGTTTTGTTTTTGTTGTTACATGTCAGAACAAATTGTTGGGTGACTCTTCTGGTCTTCACCTTCTCCTTGCTCCTCCTCATATTCCTTCCACTGTCCAAAAAATGCAAAAGATAACTCACAGGACAAGTGTTTGATTTTTCTCTGTGATCTTTCCAGTACCTGAAGGGAGCTTTCAAGAAAGACACAGGGACACTGTTTACAAGTGCATGTAGTGACAGGACACGGGGGAATGACTTCCAACTGAGATTAGGTTTAGGTCAGATATTAGGAAAAATCCTTCCCTGTGAGGGTGGGCAGGCCCTGGCACAGGCTGCCCAGAGAAGCTGTGGCTGTCCCATCCCTGGAAATGTTGAAGACCAGGTTGGATGTGGCTCTGAGCAACCTGGTCTAGTAGAAGGTGTCCCTGCCCACAGTAGGGGGCTTTGGAACTAGATGATCTTTAAGGTCCCTTCCTACTCAGGCCATTCTATGATTTTATGATTCTATGATATTTGAAATTATTCTGTTAAAAAGTACAAGAAACGATTATGATTTTCTCAACACAAATGCTTTAATTCTACTGGGTGTCACCCTTATTGTACTGCTGGCAGAATGTTTACAACTGTAGGCCTTTAGTTGCATTAAAGCATTGGCTCAGAGAGAACAGGTTATAAATCCCAGTGTCTCTTTTTAGTGATAGTGTCCTTTGTAGACCTTTTTGCTTTGTCTTCTGATTCTGTCTGTGATTGAGATTATGCCCAGCCTGGAGCAGGCAGAGGAAAAAGTGGTGAATTATGTGCTATTAAGAAATTTTGCTGAGCTGTTTCATTGCAGGAGTTTTATGGAAATATATCTTAAATAGAGAAAATTAAGGTGTTGCTATGTGGAAGACTACACTGATAGAAACATAAATTGCAAGTCTCATGGCTTTACAGTAGCAGAGATGCAAAAAGATATTTACTGTCTAAGCACATTTTTACTAACCCAAAGTGATAAGAGTATACAACAGAGAAGAGGATATCTTGAAGGAACTGGAGGTCTGTTTTAGTGGGATACTTTTGGTACAACAGAATGTGGCTCCTGAAGATCAGGGTCAATGTGCTTCTAACAAAGTTACTGACAAGAGTGGTTCATATCAGTACTTCAGAAAAACTCTCCAGTCTGTTCTGCCAGGATTTGCAGTTATCATCCACAGCTTTTCAAGTCTCTGCAATTGTTCTGGGTAGGAAAAATCAGATATGCTGGAGTAACCACTATATTCACAGAAGAAAAGTTTCAAGTGCATGGAAACAGAGTCAGTCCCAGCTGACACATTTAAGCTGTGTCAGTGCTAAAAACCATTAGAACCTCCCGAGTTTGTGGAGAAGTGCCATCTCTTGACCAAAGGTCAGGTTAGCTGGAAGAAGCTGTGAATAAGTAGCAGCATCAGATTCAGGTAAAGAAAGAGGATTGACAGAAAATACAGGCTGAGACTGGAGTTTGGTGGTAGGAATTAGAAACCAGGAGCCAAGGCAGCAAGAAAGATCAAAGAGATCAGGGGTTGTTCTATGAAAATACCTTATCCAAAATGCTTTGAGCTTTAATTTGCAGGGGCAAATACTACAAGAAGGTGTGGAGGATGGGAAGCCAGTGCTACATCTGAATTCATCTCGCAGTCTTCTAAAATATACCTTGTGGAAGATATCTCACTGTCTTGTTGAGTTGTAAGAAGTTTCGCAGTGGTGCTTTGCATCCTTTCTGGCTCATTTGGCCGGTCAGTTTACTTTACAGCACTGGCTTTCACAGTGTTGCAATACTTTTGCTGCACCTTCTCTGAACCATCTCAACACTTGTTGCATAAACAGTGTTTTTCTGCTTTTCCTTCTCCATTTTCATCATGGACCTTCTCTCCCCGGCACCAAAGCAAACCTTTGGGCTGCCTTTGTGCAGCTGTCAGCCACACTGATCCATTTCCCCTCCCCAGCCTTCTGGGCAAGTTCTCATCACCTTCTCCTCACTTCCACCAGTGCTGGGACAAGTCCTCTTTGACCTCACACAATGTCCACACATGTCTCGTGATCTCCTTTGCCATTCTGAGCCTCCTTGTCAGTCAGTCATCCTTTCCACTGTCCTGAGCAGGGCATTTCTTCACAGGGTATATCTTGTGGAGGAGAAGTCACTGAGAGAAGAGAGGGATCCTGGCGGCAGGGAAAAGGTAGATGGAGAGTTTAATGGACCAGCTTTCATCCAAAGGGAAACGCTGGACCAAATACATTGAGAACCTCTGTTCTCTATTTTCTCACACAGTGCTAATATGGTAACCCTTCCTTAGCTCCATTTTTCTCCCCCCTTGCTCTTTAACAACTGCCAGGTCATAGTCACAGTGGTTTTACATGTAATTTCAGCTGACACACTTATTTTTCAGTTATCTTTTCCTCCTGTGAATGAAGTCAAGATCCATGAGTCCTCTCTTCATAAAAGGTTTGTGAGTGAGTGAGAAGAGCTGAGATTTTGGACACATTATGAATTTCAAGTAAATCTTATTTTCTCTTCAAAAACTCCCCCTTTTTAAATTTGAAACTTTTATTTCTTCAGGGTCACTTCAGATTTAATTTAACCGTACAATATATGTGAAGAGTTAATTTAATAATCTAATATGGCATATTTCAAAATTACCTAACAAATACATTGTGAGTATGATCACATCTCTGAAATGAAAATCAAGACCACTCAATGTCCTTTTGTCAAACTGATTGTATCTAATTAAAAAAGAAAGAAATCCCAGCGATGCAGCTTTTCTTCCCATTAACATGCACTGCACAGGTTACTGCCTAATTTAATACCAAATGTTGTCTTGCATTGCTCCATCCCTGATGAAACTGCTCTGTTTAGATGAAGTTATGTGAAATTCTGAGTTAGAAAAGAACCTCAGCAATCTCCATCCTAATACCCAATGATACATAATTTGACCATTTATTTCCTTTCCTTAAGAAGTGTATCCAGCTATGGAAGCAGATGGGCCAGCCCTGGGCTTCATACTACTGAGAGCTTGACACTCTGATTTCTTGGTAAATAGATAAACATGCCTATAAGATTAAGTGACAAATTCACATCAGCATCCAAAGCTCTTTGATCAATACCACTAATCCATTAAGGATTACAACGAAGCATCTTATGTTTCTGTCCCTTCCTTCTGGTACTAAATGTGAACCAAAAAATAACAGGCTAAATATTTCTAAAATTAAGTGAAAAAAGAAAATTACCCTTTGCACATTTTAAAGATAAAGAACCCTCATTAGTGCATCTGCTGGCCTGGACATACTGCCTTTGAAAGCAATTTAAGTGTAACAAAGTAATTTTCCAATTAAAAAAGGAGCGGCAGGTGTATAAAATGAAAATGGAACAGGGGCAGCCACACAGCCACAGATCCAAAATCCCATCTATCTCCTGAGCCTGACAACAGTTAATTTGACCAAATGGCAACTGCATCTGAAGGAGAAGGGACAACAGCTGAATTAAAGCCAAGGCAAAAGTCTGTTGAGAACTTCGCATGAGATTCAAAGTCCATTGAAGTCAGCGGGAATTTTTCTATTGACTTCAATTGCCCAAATCTGGCCTTCACTGCTTTGAATAAATAAAAATTTATGATTCAGTGTATCCTTTTTCCCAGAAAAGAGCCCCTGCAAGATGCTTCACGAGAGTGACTGAATTGCAAACCAACAGGACTCTGCTGTCATTTATTTAAAGTTATTTTCATGTGTGAAGTATTTTTGGAGAGGCAGGTTTTGAGGTGATGGAATTGGATATGCTTGCTAACACAGTGCTGAGGTGACCCACATAGGTGTTCTCTGCTATATGTGACCTCTTAAATAGTTTTGAAGACATGCCTGGCTATAGAAAGAGGTTTGCTTATTGCTTTTGATTCACTTGCCTCTGATTTCCTTCTGTGTTCTCATTTTTATTTTCCCACTCTCCTCTGCCGGTCTTTTGCTTGTCATAATTGAAAACAGGTAAGAGAAATGTAACTTTCTATAAACATTCTCCATGAAATAACATTTAAAAATGTAGTGCTTGATGAGCCTTTGAGCCATCTCCTGGGGTTGTTAGATCAAGGTCGTAATGAGTTGGTGCGTTTGCTTACTACACCATATAGGAGCCTAATGGCAGCTGCGATCATTTACTTTCACTCCCTGGCTCTTTGAGAGTTATTTGCTTGGTTACATGAGGTGTCAACATTAATGCAGATGGGGATGAAACCTGGAGAAATTAACATAAATAGTGCCAAGGTGCTGTCTTCTGATGCAGTGCCACTTTCTTTAGAATTTCGTTTTATTGCTATCAATATTTTCAGCTGATCGTCCCTGCTGCAACATAATTTCAACACCAAAATTTAATTTCATCTAAATGTGCTGTCCTGTTCAATCAGTGACGGAAGGTTCATCCAGTCACTCCCTCCTCCCCACATTTTCCCACCCACTGTGTGATTTGCTGTTTATGGCTCATTCTCTGGACTTTCACACCACCATCATTTGAGAGAGACGGAAAAATGCCATGGCATTTCATTTAGTCTGTGTTAACTTCACTCCCCTGGGTTGTGAGAAAGTGAAAATTACTTTGTAAGAAAAGCATGGGCTAACATAGGCGCAAATATTGCTAAATGCTAAAAGCCAAGTGTAGACAAAGTGTAGACATTAAAGCAATTCCTTTCATAATCTTCTGGCATGTTGTTCCATGACCAGTAGCTCTGAAACACTGCTGTGTGTCTTGGGCTTCTGTTGCTTTCCTTTCCCACCTCTCTGTTGGACATTTACAACACACTTGCAGGTTTCTCTGGGAGAGAAAATGACACTTCCATAGCGTTCCTAAGGAACTCTGCAGTAGGGTGAACCACAGAGAAAGGATAAGGTTGATGTCTTCTCTTAAAAGATACATTTAAATCTAGTTTCTGAGTGGAATTTCTGTATCCTGGAGAAAGAGGGGGAAGAAGAGATCTCAGAATAGGTAATAAAGTTCATAGCTTGCAGCTATGAGGGCAGGAGGGATGGAAACAGCCCAGGGCTGAATGCAGGGGCTGTACAGGTACTGGAATTTGCTTTGAACCCTTTCCTGGGAGCAGGTATAAATTCAGTCTTCTTCTGCCCAGTACTTCCATTCCTCTGTTTTGGAACTATTTTTCATGACTGTAGTGTCTGTCTGGCTCTTTGGAGTGAGTTCCATCACGGTAATTGAAATATGTAGGCAGAAGATAGGGGAACAGAGAAGAAAAAAAAAACAGGCAAGAAAAGTAAAATAAGGGACTGAAAAAGAGCACTTCAGAAATACTTGAACAGAGTGATTGTATTTATATCCACGAGCTGCAGCTGCAGAGTCTTAATAGCAGCAGCAGCAGGGCTGTCTTGCTGAGAAAGCAGGAGGCAAGAAGACCCTGATCTGGTACAAGACTGGAGTGTTGTAAGCTGGTGGAGAGAGGAGCAGGCAGCTGCCACAGGCTGCTAGAGGTGATTGAGAGCCAAGGGCCAGGGCAGCTGTGACAAGGTACCCGAGGGAGCCGTGGACATCAAGGTTAAATCACATCTCCCCAGAGGCTGAAGGTGATGCCAAGCGGTAACATTATTGCCCTGGGCTCTGCTATTTTAAGTCCATTTGTCTGAGTGCTGTGTACCTTTTGACAAAATAAATCATACTTTGTTTTGAGGAATTTGTTTTCTGCATCACAGCCTTTTAGTAGTGCTCCTTGTCTTCCACAAGAAAAAACTCTGTTGGAGGGAAGTCTGGCAGGCTGTAGCAGCAATGACCAGCCAAGGGGATATGATTTAGAGACCTGTATCAGAGAGGTCCTGGGATCCTGTGTCAAACAGGAACTGCTTCAGGCAGGTGGCTGAGAGAGAGGCAGCCAAGGGTCTGTCTGAGAACCGGAGAAGGGGCAGGTACCTGCTACTACAACAACAGGAATTTCCTTCTCCTCCTGTTGGTATCCAGCAGAACAGGGATTATTCACCTGTAATGCCATTAGTCCGTATTATCATGAATACACTGAGCCCAAAAAGATGGTTTGGGCACCTAAAACAGGACGTGGGGAGAGATGGAAGTTTCTCTTCAAGAAATTCAGTGCTCAGATACTATCTGAGTGAACCCTGCAAGATGTCTAAATCTACTCAGATTCTGTGCTTTGAATGGCAACTGCTGTGCATTCTTCAGCTGGACACAGGCTGCAGAGTTCCTTTGTGCATGGTGGGAGATGCTCAGACAAATGTTACCCACCAAGGGAACAGCATGTCTTTTGTACAGAGCTTTCATCCTGAAAGAGAGACTCGGTTCTTTCTACCCTGTTTCCAGAAGGAGTAATAACAGTTCTAATTGTTTTGGAGTGATCATGCTACTTGGGCCACTGTTTGCTGATAGAATAGAGGTTACCAAGAAAATGGAGATGGTAAATACATATATGTTGTTGCCTTACTTACTTTTTTGCCTATGCGAGCAGGTGACTTTAAGGTTATGGGTCTGACCATTGCTCTGCCTGGAGTGACTCATTACAAGGGTGGTCATTATGCTCCCTCCAGACAGATTTTCTTCCTTATCAATTTAGCATACCTTTAATTACAACAAGGAACCCTTTAAATTTCATCTGTGTTGTAGGGGATTTTTTACATTCTAATCTGAATTCCACCCAGTATCATTAAATGAGTCCAATTTACATACAACTGACCTTGCCCAAACCTTTACTAATATTAAGGGGAAAAAAATAAAAAAAAGCTCAAAGTCAAGCAAGTCAAGCACTTAGAAGTCCCAGGATCAAAGTCACCTTTAAAACTTCAAATCGCCCTTCTCCTAGTTCCAGATAACCTTTGCTTTGTTCAGCATAAAGTTCCGACTGAATAAGTTGTAGTTCAGTATTTTCTCTAGTCATTGTTCTTCAGTTATTTACTGAGTGCTACTGAAACCATACATCAACATATTAAATAAAGTCTTCTCCTGCTTTTGCATTGTGCTTTCAGTGTTGTATCGTGCTGATTTGCAATTTTTTGTGAATTAATTAGCATGGCACCCCTGCAAGGTGAGGCAGTGTTGGGTCCCTGTGTGAATATGACCTAGGGCGTAGATTAAAAGTAAGTGCTAATATTGTAAATGCAGTTTGAAATGCCTAGTATTTAGGTTTTTCAAAATAATGTGTCTTCTGGAGCATGTTATATGTTCAAACTGCATTTTCTGCTGGTCTCAGTTACAGATGTGAGTGTTTGCTTCCCTGCAAATCAAATCCCTGGTGTCTGTGCTTGAATTCACAACATAGTCTTCTGAATGAGGTGGAACTCCTGTCTTTAAAAATTAATACTGTCATGTACATAGAAGTTGTACCAGAAGCTGCATGTTAAAGGCAGCTAAAGAAATGTCCAAGTGCAGTTCTCACTTTGCCATTTTTATTTTTGGAGAACTCGATTTTTACAACCCTAAGAACTTCTTTTGGCATAGTGTCTTTAATGGAACTCTCAAAAGTATATATATGTGTGTCTGTGTGTGTGTGTATAGTATATATAAAACGTATATAATAAAAATTATATGTATAATACATATAAAACATATGTGTATACATCTATGTATACAATCCACTCCTCTGCACTGCAGCCCAGGCTGGCTTTGACTCTTTTCCCCTTGGACAGGGTGGAAACAGTAATTGTAGAGAAGACAGGAACTGACTGCTCTCCATCCAGCTGTGCCATGGTCGATGACAGGAGTATTTGTCTTCTCAAAGGAACAGCTGCCTGCAAGAACACACTGAGTTCCTGCTGCATGGGGATGGCTCAGGGCTTGCTCAAGCGTGGGCAGGAACCTCTGTGTGCAAAGTCCACTCAGACTGAAGGAGCTGTGAGGATATAAGGCATTGAGCTGAGAAATTAGCTGTGA
This sequence comes from Campylorhamphus procurvoides, assembly GCA_013396655.1. NCBI lineage: Eukaryota > Metazoa > Chordata > Aves > Passeriformes > Dendrocolaptidae > Campylorhamphus > Campylorhamphus procurvoides. Next base: position 3,051,709 of record WBMV01006647.1, on the reverse strand, counting down.
AATTCGAGTGGGTTTCTAGCTGGGCAAATATTTTCAGAGACTCAAAACGCAGCCAGATTTGAATAGTTTAATGTGGTGGCAACAGAATTTTCTTTCTGTGCGATTTGTCCCTCTGGTAAAAATTCAGGGCTCTGCTTCTGAGAATGAAAATATTACACAAGACTGTCCCAAATGTCAACATGCACAAAGCACATTTTCACCAGACCTCATGCCAGTGAACAAGCCAGGCTGCTTTTCTCAAGATGAAAAAAAAAATTAAAAATCAATCAAGATGCAAAACTAAATGTCCCATTTGGAAATTTTCAGTTGTTACTCTGAGAGAGATTTATTTGCAAGGCAAAACTGAACCTTGAATAGAAAATCCTAAGTGTGCTTAACCACAGGCATCAATAATTATGAAGCCAATGGACAGACCTTCCTCGGGGTCAGATTCAATTTTTTAGGTCATATTTAAATATTCCAGTAACAGGCAAGAATTGCAGATGTGCCAGATTTCCTCCTTTTTTTTTTTTTAGGAAATAAAAGGCTTCCAGTTACCTGCCTTGAAAGGCTTCTGAGAGATTCCATTTCCTCCTGAATTTAGCTTGGATTAAAGCTTTGCAGCACAGCATTAAGAGCACAAAGTTCTTAGTGGTGTGCTGGACTTCCGACATGGTGTCTATAGATCCACTGGCCTCAGGCTGGTCAGGCCCCCCTTTTGCACTTTAGCTTTTCTATATGTTTAGTACACATGGATGTGTTGAAGTATGACCTTTTCCTTGCCTTCAAATTCCTAGACCATCAAAATCTGCTTCCTTTCTAAGTGGTACTTCAAATGATTTGCTTTTATGGCATATCTACATCTCCAGAGAAAAATACGAATTAACATTAAATAATTAATTGTCTTTGCGTTCTTCCCTATGTTATTTTTTGGGGGGGTTTCCTCCCTTTTAATTGGGAATGTGGTGTCAGGGTTTAATCCTATAAAGTCTTGCATTTCCCAGTTCTCTTTTCTTTAAGGGTGTGCAGGACCTCGACTCAGCTCTGGATTCAGCCATTGGATTACTGAATATTCTTCAAAAGATAACTGAAAAATCTCATTACTTCAAACTCTTACGAATGAGACAGTAGGAAATACACCACATGAAGCAATCACACATTATTATTTAAATGGCCTAAGATAGATCCTTTTTTTCTCTAATGGCATCTTTGACCTCCCTTTTTCCTGTAGTCAAGCCACCCCCAAATTACATTTTGGAGCACACATTTGTACATGGCACTGTCATTTGGTTATTTCTTATCCAAGTGCAAACTACTTTTCTCCTCTTTTTTCTCCCCCACCATCGAATAGAAAATTGAGCTTCTAGGAACTTAATGTGCAAACTTCACTGTTACATCCTGCAAAATTGAGATTGCCTAATGGAACCAGAAAAGAAAGATTTTTTTTCCTTTTTATTATGATCAAACTTAGGCAATTTTAGTCATTTTTGGTCTAGTGAATGCAGGGACCTAAATCCAAAGTGAGTGCCAGAAGCAACAATTACAGTTCCTTTTTTCCTAATTGAATTCTTTCATGATTTTCCCAATTGACTTCAGAAGCCCAAGTGCTCAGTCTCCAAAATCCAGATGCTTGGAACAATAAAATTATGAACTTATATGAATATTACAAGCATATTTACAATATTTATGCCAACTGAATAGTGTCTTATGTTATACAGTTTTTTGTCCTTCCTTTAGAAAAGCAAGGAAACAGCAGAGCTGGGATTTTAAATTTTACTCCTACTTTTTTTTTCACCTTCACACTGCTAAGTGGTAATCAAAATGATAAACGTTTTCCCCTTAGAGGAATGAATGGAAAATTTTTATAATTATGGTAGATTTTTGAAAATTATTTGTGAATGAAAAATTTCCCTCTTCATTGGAAAATATTCCTGCAAGCTTATTCTTACTGGCTGTTTCCACCTTCACTCAGTACCAAATAATTAATTTATAGAAAAATTCAACAGGAATTTTTTTTAAAACTAGATGACTGGTGTTGGCAACAAAGGGAAAAATAAACTTCAGTAACCCATGGGAAGTTACTGCATGAGTTGCAGAGATTTGAGGGAATACTGCTCATACGTGTGGCATAATTGGGGGCTGGTTTTTCAGCTGGTTTGTAATGCAAATCTACAGTGTGGAAACACCCAAGTCTGATATAAATGCACTCTGTGTCAGCAGAATAAAGAACATTTCGACTGATACGGACCAACCTTCCTGCTGTACTGGATACAGGAGCATGGGGTGTGTGAAACCGAGCTGGGAAACAGCTGAGAGAGGCTGCGTTTGCCTGGTAGTTTTAATTAACCAGTCTCCTCTCTCTGTTCTCAGGAAGGATTCTCATCCTTCAAATACACTTTAAAAATTCATAATGTTTACTGCTTTTTCACATTGGAAGTCATTTGATTTCTTTTTTAGCTTAAATTTTTATAGTCTTGCTGGGAAAAAAATGATATTCTGCCTTAAATCCCTAACTGCCTTGGTCTTTCTTTAGTCCAAGTTTCTTGGTCATTAGTTATATATATCATAGAAAGTCACATGTCCTTTGTCACATTTTCTTTCTTTCCTTCCTTTACAACATCTTTATGCCTCAAAGAGTTTGAATCTTCATTTCTTCTTACAGTCTCAGCCTTATGTCTCCACTAAATCACTAAGCTACTCAATTCACTAAGTCACTTGTTTTTCCTCTATTGTGCCTTTATTTCTGTACATCATTTGTATGAAAATGTGGCAGCCCAGATTTGTCAACATGAGGAAACATTCTTCTGCTACAATTCCTTTAGAAGGGGATATTGTGTGGCATATCCTGAAATTTTTCTTTCACACTTAAAAAGTTCTCTCTGTATTCTTAATGAAGTAATGCTGGGATTTGTGCTTTTAGCGTGTGTTCCCTGGAGCTAAAGGGGCTTTAATGTAGAATTTTCTCTAATCTTTTTTTCGAGGTTCCACATTAGCTGTTGCTGCTCATCCACTAATACCTGACTTGTTTCAGCTCCCTGAAGGTATCCTGGTAGTTGGGTAATGACAGCTGAAATTCCTAATTTGCCTTGCTTGAATTTCTGGGCAGATCGTGTTACAAAACGTGTGGGGCCCGTATGTGCCCATATGAGCGTGATGTGTGTTTTTAGAGTTTCATGAAAGGTGATCTGTGTTCCCAAGCACTTTTCCCCACTCCATTATTTTGAGGCACAACAAGCCTGTTGTTCCTTCAGTTCTAAGAACAGTTGTAGTGCAGATAACCACAGACCCATGCACTGAGCTGGGTGCTGCGTCACCCTAGACCAAGGATTAGTCATTTCAGGGTGCAAATTCCGTGAGATTAAAAAAATGCAGGAGAGGCTGTGTTTAATGGAATGTTTCCATCCTCTTTTCAGGAGTGAGAGGAACTGAAGCATCCAGACAAGTGAGTGACTTGCCCAAGGTCAGAAAGGAAACTGGAGCTGCTGCTGCATCTCCCCAGCTGCAGTTTCAGTGCCTTAAATGCTTGCTCATCCTCCATGTGAGTTCCCAAGCGTGGTTCTTTGGTGCTTCAGGCACTTTTCTTAAATAAGAACTTTGTGGAATATATAGGTTGTTTTTTTTCCCCAGTTTGTTTTTGAGAAGTAAATAGACAGTAAAATGAAAGAAAGAAGCAGCAATGAAAGTGATTTTCCATAAAATGAGAGTGTGGTAGAAGCAGATGGAAATATAAAAACATTCTGGCTTTGATTGCATGATGATCTATAGCCTCTTCCTTTAAGAGTTGGAGAAGATTGTGATGTTGAAGCACAGAAAAAAAAAACCAAATTCTGCAGTTAGAAAGGACAGATGTTTTAGCTAATTTCAGAAGAAATACTTTATAGGGATAGACTCAGTTTAGCAAAAGAAGAAGATATGAGTGTATACATATTCAAAATGGACTTCTACTTCCCAAAGTTTCTCTTTTCCTAGTCTCATGGTACTGATGAAGTAGCAAGGCAGGCCTGTTGCTGTTGCAGCATTTCCATGGCAGTGTGAATAAAAATTTGACTGAGTCAGTGTCCTTGCCCTGTCTTCTTCTCTACCTCCCCTCGCCCATTTTCCTATTTTTTTAATGATTTGTTTTCCTTAAATATTGTAAAAGAGCAGTCTGGTGGAATTTTAAGGCTTCAGACTATGATCTGCTATTATGGGTTATTTGGCCAAGGGATGCAATGAATGTTGTACAGGAGTAGCAACACCATTTCAGTACAAATATAAGCAATTATCCTTACAACTGAGTTATCAGTAAATTCATCACCAAATAGGCTATTAACTAATCATATTTATTTTTCTAGATTAATAGTGTTACTTTTTCACCACACAAGATCATAGTGGGGAACTTCAGTCTCTATGGAAAGCCAGAGTAAGAAGCAGCTGGTGTGATGACACTACAGTTGGTGTATTCCTGTAGCTGTGGCTGTGTGAGACACTGGGCACTTCCTAACTAAGCTTCTTAATTGTTCCTAAGGTTTATTAAATCTGGTACTTTTATATGTTGTGTGTGGGGTGTCTGAAAAGGAGGTATTGGCAGTGCTATAACATAAACAGTACAGAAGAGCAAATAATGTGTGTGGAGATGATAATGGTCATTCCTCCTGTTTTGCTGGTGGTTGGCAGTGACAAAGATAAGGACAGCCTTGCTGGTGGCCTGATCCCTGAGAATGAGGACACCTGTGGTGATTTCCAGACAACTTGTTGAGTCTTGAGCCAATAAAATGAAATATTTCTTGCATTACATTTGCTAATTATGAGCAAAACCGCAGCAACCTGTGAACTCCTCCCTGTGCCCAGGCCCTTTGCTCACAGTCGTGCTGGAGGTGCACGAGGTACCCCGGGGAATTGAGGTGTGTGTGACCATATTACAGGTGACTTTTTTTCACCCTTCCCCTGCTACAGCTTCATTTAGGATTCGTCGGTATATAAGACCTCAGTCTACAAACTATTTCTTTTGAAGTTGTTTGTTTCCTTCTGTCCCAATTAGTTTGTAAATTGAAGCCCCTTGTTACTGCCAATGTGCTCATTGCAACTTTTTAATTTCTCTTCTAGTTTCTGCATATTTTGAGGGAATCAGGCAGTTTATAGTAATTCATATTAGCAACATGATCTATTTTCTCAGCCCAAAAATTCAACCTTAAAATAATTTCCTCTCTAAAAATTATTTAGAATGATATCTGAGATAAGTGCTTAATTTTCAGTTACTTTCAATAAACAGCTATTCGTGCAAATTCAGTTGCCCTGAGAGTTCAAACATTCAATGAATTGCAAGATTGATATGTGAAAAAAATTCATGCATAATCATTGGATTTTAAAATGCCTTACAGGGAGAGCTGCAACATATTTCCTGTTTATAGATGGGGAAGTGAGGATTGCAGGAGTGAGGTGACTTCCTGGTTAAAGCAACTGGGAGCCACTGGTAGAACTGGGAGCAGATCTGTACTCAGCCTTGCCAAGCCCTATCTGTTGCTCTGATAGTGACAACAAGCTCATTTTTATGTATTTTGCTTTTATTTTTTAAAATTTTTAAAATATTTTTTGAGGCTCTAGACACATTTCTTGTAGGAAAAATAAGAGTTAAAATAAGAGTTCTTTATTTCAAAGCTCTAGGCAGAGTCAGGGGACTTTGTTAGCTCTTGGAACTAGTTTAGATGTCAGAGGAACAGTGTCAAGCTGCAACTTCTACTGAATTATAGAGAACCTGTAAGCGAGATATAAATGAAATTAGAACTGGGTGAGAAAAAAAAAGGGTTCCATCATAAATCAAGTGATATTTCAGGTGAAGCAAAAAATACGTGTACGGGCAGAATATTGTAATTGAGTCACATTCAGAAATATTAAAAAGCTTCAAAGTGAATAATTGTTTCCTCTTGTGAGCTCCTTTCCAGCATTAAAGAACACGTGCAGTATTGATGTATCGCCCCAGTCATCTGGAATGCTCCTCATAGCTGGAGTAAACAAAGTCACTATAATATTTTTGAAGGTTTCTCTACATTGTAAGAAGCATCCTGGGAGCTTATTAAGTTCATTAGAATACTGAAGAAATGTTAACAGCAGTTCTAAGTGCTTCTTTCCTCCAAAACAAGTTGGGTTGTTTTTTTTTTTTTTTTTATTTTGAGAGGAAAAATACAGGCAGCGAGCGCTGGAAAGAGACTCATGCTGGATGAAATGAGGAGAAAAAAATGTAGCCACTGTTGGTGTTTGCAGTTGCGGAATCTTTTGGGAAGCTTTTGAGTTTAGGGAGATTGTGTGTTTTAGAGCTTTATTTTTTTCACATCCTATGAAGAAATACCAGCAAGAGATAAAACTCTAAAATAAAGTTCTGGTAGCAAGATGCAGCTTTCAAATATCTCAGCAGAGAGAACGTTGGGGTGTCTGGGGCATCGGCTGATCTATATACATACAAAATATATGTATATATTTTAAAGGGCTGTGTCTCTCTCTTCCACTAAGATTCTGCCTGAAGTTGAGGCTTCTCATCTTCAGACAATGATAGTATGAAAAGTCTACTGGTCCAGAGCACCATCTTATTTTGTTCAGCACTGGGATCCAAGATGAAAGCCTGATCATGTGGATGCACAAGAAAGAGAAGGGACCTCCTGGAATCAGCCCAGATGTGAGGAGCCACAATAAGGTTTGAGTCAGAGATGATGCACATGTGCTGAGCATACTGCTGTATCTCTATTGGAAATAAGAGTCCTTTGGGACTGAACTGAAAACTTGCTGGCCTTTGAATGACTCCTTGGCGTGTAGAGGATGCCAGAGAGAGAACACCTGGGTAGATATATTTAAGCTGAGAAGCAATTCTGTGAAACATTAGCCTGAAGGTGATTACAGAGTTTGTGGCTTTCATGGCAGTATCCAAGCAAATAGGGGGCACAAATGGTAACAGTGGATGCAACTCTGTGGAACCACCTAGGAAGCTGGAAGAAGGGTAGGAAGGATTATTAAAAAAGCAAAGAAGGAGAAGGAATGAAAACTGGGAGGTGACAGCATCACAAAAGAATCAAATACAAGAATTCTGGTGAAAGGCTGATTGCCAGGAGAGACATTCACAAATGAAGGTTGGAGGCTAATTCAATTTTTTAGAGACTATATTAAGGCTAAGTTAATGGTAGCTAAAAGCTGGATTGAACTGGGTCTAGTTTGAGACTGGAAAAGACCAACCCTAATCAGCTGTTGCAGACAAGAAGTTCAACACACTCAGAGAAATGATGAGCTGAGAAGCAACGGGACTGGTGACACTGAAACTCTGACAGGTTTGTGCAGGGGGACATGACAGCTGCAGAGCAATGGCTTGAGAAAAAGAGTAAACAAGGAAATGCAGACTGTGAGGAAGAGCAGGTGAGATGGGCAAGCAGATGAGTTAGAAGAGTAACAGAGAAACTTAGGTACCTCTGGCACGGAAATAGGAGAGGCTTCAGCCTGGCTCTGCAAGGTGAAATACGGGGCCAGCAGAGATCCCTAACTCTCCCAGTTTCTTCTGTCAGCTCAGGGACATTTTAAACTTGTTTAGTTGATAGGGAGGCCCAAAGGTAAGAAGTTGTGTTAAAACAAGGAAGGATCAGTGTAATACACTGAACATACAGTGATAACTACAGCAGAACACTCCAGCAGGGGCACTAAAGGAACAGACCACAGTCAGCGTGAGACAGAGCCTGGCTGATTCATGAAGAATCTTATGCACCTAAAGCAGCAGAGGGGAGGATTTGACCCTCTGACATTTCCTTTAGTTCATCCTTGATGCCTGAGCTGACAGTGTGACTCTTCACTGTGGAACCCAGAAGTGGCTGTGGCTCAGAGCCCTCCCAACCCCACACTTTTCCTTTGGGACCCAGTATTTCCAGTCCTTGTGAGAGATTTCTAATTAGCTAATTGCATGGGATTTCTTTCTTTTTCTGCCATTTTGTTTGCTTGATTCGGGATCTTTGCTGGCATTGTGCCTCTTGTGAGGAGATATGAAGCAGATCTGCCTTGTTGTGCCTAACTAGAAAGGAAATATTTCTCATCCAGCCATCCTTATGTAAGTGTTTTGAGTCCTTGTTGAAATGATGTATTCCCAAATGGCACCAGTACTAATGTGGGTATTGAATTATGAATAGATTTTTATGACACATATATCAGAGTTTTGAAGATCACTAGAGAGAGTATTTCTACCAACTGCAATTTGATGAAAAGCACACAATGCCCAAAATAGCTGTTGATTTCAGAAGCTGTTGCAGTTACAGGTATTAGAAAAAAAACTATCAGGTAAAGCAACATTTTGTACCTTATTTCATGTGTATATGATGGTTCCACTGTCAGATTTAAAAAGCAGTGACTGACCCTCAAAATAAATAGTTTTCAGAATTAAAATAAATAAATAAAATCTTTTGGAAACCTCTAATATAATCATTGATTCCGGCTGACTGTGTGAGAAATTTTGGAGCAGTTGTGACAGTAGATTTACAAGTCCCTGTGATGCAGAGTTTAAGCAAAGCCTCATTGATGGTGTAGAGGCTTTTATTTCTTTGTCTGCAAAACACCGCTGAATGAATTGAAAGGTGCCTTCATAGTAAGACATTTTGCTCTTTGATTTCAGCTTTGATTTTCTTCAAACATGCAGCGTTAGCACCTTCATTTAGATGTTCTCAGCATGAACAGAAAATAGATGAATTCAGAGGGGTCCTATGAAAGAAGATAGTGCCATATGGAACAAGGATGTTTTCATTATTTATTCTAAGTTTGGCTTCCCGAATATTGAAGTGCTACTGTTCTTGAAAGACAAGATTTTCTAGTGGAAACTAGTGTAAAAATGTCATGATGTAGTCATTACCAATGGAGCATAATCCTGGGATGCATTAATGGAAGAAGTTTCTGTTAGTAAAAGGCAATAAGTTCTGGCTGAACTTGTTCTTTATTGTCTCCTTGCTTCAGTTTTCTTATCTGTAAAATGGAGAATCCCACACATTAACTGTTTTTTTGGGATTCTTGAGTAATGTGCTATAAAAATGCACGTTTTTATATATTTATTTTTCAATTATGCATTTAAGATTCCTTAGTGCAGGAAAGGAATGTCGTAAAGATAACCATTTTAATTTACCTTTGACTTTTAATTCAAAGCAAAACAGTAATTCAAAAGATGGTACTATATGAGGTCTCTTAAGTTCCCTCTGTAGTCTGCATAATTAATTTCTAGAATAGCTGAGTCCTCCATTTATAATAGTCTTTGGAGTTCTTGGTAATAAGCCAGAAAGTCAGTCTTCAGAAAGGTCGAGAAGACCAAAATAAGATCTTTCTCTGAGTAGTTGCTGCTCTTGATAAATCTCTTTTCATTTGTAACTTACTGTTTGCACTTCATGTCCCCCTACAATGCCAAGGCTTCTCACGTCCTCAGGATAAGCTGTGTTTTCTTAAACTGAGCCTGTAAACCTGAGTGCCAATGGTATATCCCAGTGAAAACGGCATTGTTGGTTTGATCTCGTGAATCACTTGAGTATCTGCAGAACAAATAAACTGGCACCTCTGGATCTGCCTGCAATGATCAATAACTATCGTGTTCCCATGATTGCAGTAATGATGCCTGTAATATTGCACTGTCAAAGCTGGCCTGTGTTGTTGGTTGCCGTGCACACATTTAAGAAATCAGCAGAATCCATACAGTGCCATAATTCTGTACTGTACAGAATAGTGCTGTGGAACTCTTGTCTGTGCCATAAATTTATATTTGATTTTATATCTGACAGCACATAAATAACAGCCAAGTAATACCTGTGGAGGTATTATTTTTTTATTAGCATAAATAAATACATTCAATCAGGCATAATAGATTCATTTATTTGAGAGACTAAGATTTATTACTTTATTTTTTGGTCATTTAGGTAAATAATATTCTGTGTGGCTCATAATCTTCTAAGAATCATTTATTTATTTTCTTTCATTCTAGCAGTTCATGAATGCATTAAATACAATTCCATATTTAAATAACATTAAAATGGTGACACAAATTAAAGCCATAGCAGTGGAAATAAAAAGTTACAGGCTGCCAAGATAGATCGGAATGTCCTAATTTTGATTATTTATGTCGCAGTCTAAATGCTGAACATATTTTTCAATGAACATGTTTGCAAATTTCCCGTGGGATTTCAATTTTTTCGAACACAAATTTATGGTGGGAAAGAAAACATACGATGACTGTAATTCGCTTGCCCCTCTGCTGGCACAAACAGCTCCGCAAACTTTAAAGGGATGTTATTTTATCGGAACACATTTAAGCAATGAAGCACAATGGGTGGTGTTGTCGTGGTAAGATAATCACTCCCCGAGGGGCACTGAGGCACAGTGTGGCTGATTGCCTCTAATCCTATTGGGATGTAATTATTTCATGGTAGCGGTATTCTTGGAACTGCCTTATTGCTGTTATCAAATTTCTTTGAGCTTTATATCTAAACACATTAAACAATGACTTTGTCAACTTCGAGGCCCGTTGAGATTAACCTATCCTTTCACAACGTTTAATTGGCAGTAGAAATATTCTTTTTTCAAGCCTGGTTTCGATTTCCTTGTAAGATTCCAGCAGAATTGCAAGCAGAAGAGTAGAAGATCATGATCCATCTAAATGAAACTGCAAAGCACAAAGAGTTTTATGAAACACATTAAAATTGGAAAAGCAGTCCTACTGACTAGCAGGGATTCTAAGAAAATTAAGAGTATTAAGAATTCAAATTATATTAACTTATATTTAAATAATCTTTAAATTATATTTGAAGGATTTTAAAATTATATTTGAATAATATAAAGTTAAGAATGCACTGAAGTCATATCAGCTGCTCAAATAGTGGGTACCCACAGACCAGTTCTGTAACTTTTAGCTGGAAGAAGTGACACATAGCAGAAACTCAGATTAAAACTTACATTTCTTTCTGTCTTCAGTCTTCATCTATCATCAAATCAAGATATTATATATATTATATATATGAAATATTCAAGGAATATTTGATGTTATATCTGATTTATGTGGTTGGAGGTTATACTTAGATCACAGGGCAGACCTTTCACAGTTTGAGCTCTTCTGCTTGAAGGATGCAAGAGCATCCCATGGGTCTTCTCCAGTGTCCTCCTGGCTGTCCTGCCCAGAGAAATCAAGACACAGGAAGAGAAGAGCTCTATCCCCAATGATGAACTGAAAAGGGGGGTTGAGCAGAAGGATAAATTCCCTGTCCTTCATCTCAGCCAAAGACACTACAGCTCAGAAGTCTCTCTTGGTTGTTTTAAAACTGAAAAGTGGATCTAGGAGTTAAAATGGATTGAGCCGAATTTTGTATCTCAGTGTAGAAGAGGGAGAAAAGCAAGAAATTTGTCAGTGCATAAAGGTGTATTGTTAAGTCATCACATTTTGAAACTATTGAGCCCTTCCTGGAGATGGAGAATTATTCTGCTAAATCCTCTGAGCCCTATTAACTTGAGCAAGGATAAAGAGTTGAAGAGTCCCTTTGGGGCAGAAGAGATTATAGAATGGAACAGGAAGATCCCAAATCAAAACCCCCTAGAAACAGTTGTGGGGAAAAGGCTTAGAGTAAGATTCATGCCTTTTTGTTGCATAAATTTATGAAAGAAAGACTCTAGGAAACTGAAAAAGTTGGACTACTGTTTATACACTATGTTCAAAGCAGAGTTAGGATCTTTTTACAGCACGATAGCCAAAATTCATTTGGCTTATTTTTATTTATAATTAGTGTATATGTGCATGTTGGCTTTTAGGGATGATCTTATTATGAAGAAAGAAGGAAAGGACAAGAGAGATGTAATGCTTTCTGGACCTCTGCCCATTCCACAAATGACATCCCCCTCCAGGCTTTCTCAGCAGATCATATTTGTTTTCTACTGAATGGCATAGTAAAAGATGAGTTGCATTCATTTATTTTCTAAAGCAGGGCTTGTTTGCACTCTGTTGGAATAGATTTCTGTCTTATTATACTAATGCACGTTCAGCCCTAATCTAATAATCTGATCGAGATTACAAAGTGCTAACAGAGCTGTTATCTATCAAGGGTGAGTTTATCTCAGTGAAGGCGATGATTTCCAGAGGGAATAAGTAAGATTTCAGAGTATGTATGTGAATAAGAAATGAAGATACAGGTAGCACATTTCAGTAATGAGGAGGTAAAATGATAATTGAGTGGCTCAGAGTTGCTGTGGACTAAAGTAGATTTTAATTGATAGAGATTAGCAAGGTACATGACCATTCTGCAAGTTAACAGTGTGGAACTAAGAGGACACAATACTTTTTAAAATTATTTTTACAACAGAGGAGGTGTCATCTTAGATGAATTCAACTCAAGTTCCACCTGGTATGGGGATATTCTACTTGTCTGAATTCTCTTTGGGGTTTAGCTATCATATTTTTTTTAATTCTCACATACAACTTTTGCATAAAGTCATTGAATTTCTGATCGTAGTCATTGCGAATGGTTCTTATAAAAGCCTTGATAAAAGCAATTTTCATAATGAAATCAATGAGGAATTTTTCAAAGCAACATTGAAATGTTGACCTTTTGTTTTGGAGATGGGTTTGGTTTTGTGTCAGTGAGGTAGCAGGTACCCTACACCCTAATTTAGTTCAGCCTTGATCTTTGTTTGAGATATGAGACCTTGATCTAATATTTGAATTTTACTTAATTGTTTGCTGAGCTGCTGAAAGAAGAGACTGAACAGGTTTGAATGCTGTGACAACAAATATTTGAGTAATAAATATAGAGTAGTTAATGGGAATATTTCTACAGGGACTTTGAATTCCCTAAATCCATTTTTTTTGTGCCAATGATAAGAAAGGAGAAAGAATGATCAGTTTTTGTGGTCTCTCTGTGACATGGTGCATCTTCTACCTTTCTTCAGGGAAGAGAAGACTTTGTTTGCCTGCAATGTAAGTTTGTACCTCTAATGGAGGAGGTGAGTTGTAATCCTGACTAATGGGTGACTGTTTCCAATCACCAAAGCAATTGAGGATTTCTTGGATCCACAGATGTCATCCACATAAAAGCAGGCCATATAGAAGTGGGTGGAGGAATGAAATCAAGGAGAAAAATAAATCAGGAGGGGAGAAAAGGAAATGTGACTACTAAAAATGTATCAGTTTCAGAAGCAGAAAGATCTGGAGGCTGCTTTCAGAGCTGGCAATGTCACGTTGCACCAGGGTTCAGAAAAGAGGACGAGCTCTCTGCAGGAAGTGAGCACATAAATTATAAGAAAGGAACAAGCTGAAGCTCAAACAAACAAGGCAACAAGGCAGCAGAGGACACAGGGATTTAGCCTATTGGAGACTGTACTTCACCAAACATGATAACAGGGATTTGGGAAGAGAACAGATTGAAACACCTATCTGCACTTACACAATTATTTTTTAAAAATCCTTTCTGTTCCTTCAGTAGGAGAAGAAACCATTTCTTAATGAGACCTGCTACCTGTTTTGGTTGTGCTTTGTAGCAGATCCTGTACTAGTTTTCCTTGTTAAATTTGCATGTGTGTTTCGATGTGACACATGCCAAGCAAACAATCTTGCTTATGAGGACTAATTGCAAAAACAAATAAACCTTTTGCAGATGCTCCTCCCCTCTATTTTCAGTGTGGGAAAGTTTTAGTTGTAGGAAAGTTTCTTGTTCTTCTTGGTAGTTATAGGGAGCATCTTCATTCTTGGAAGGAGTTAGAGAATTCCAGCCCTCCTACTGTTTCTCTTGACCATGAACAGCAGGGACATAGTGCTCAGGGGGCTATCCACAAGCACTCTGAGTTTCAAAAAGCTGGAAAGTCTTTTAAAAGCTTTAAAAGTCTGTACCTCTTGCAAATAAAGAGGGGGAAAAAAATAAATTGCCAAATGCAATCTCTCTGTTCTCCAAACATTATAAATGCAAATGTTTAAGTGCACAAGAGAAAGAGTTACTCTTTCCTTGGGTTTCCAGCACCAGCCTGGGATTTTGCTGGCCACCCCAATGGTGGCTTTTTAGGCCAATACCTCATTTGGCCTTACTGAAAACAAGGGCTCTTCACTTCTAACTGTTCTTTATGATGGAGTTTCCAACTGAAACTTTGGTCTGGGTAGGTTAAATACTTTCAATTTTCATTTAAAAAAATGCAATTTTCCTTACAAAATGGAAAAGATTTAAGATCTGAATGATTTAATATATATTTTTAATAACTGTTTTCTCAGTACTAGATAATCCCTGGGATGTTCAGAGTATTATCCTTAATGCAGGAAGACAGAGTGCCTGCCTTGGAGACTTTATTACCTTTGAGCAAGAGTGTTACTATGGTTTAAATCCTACCAGGGCCTGGAGGAATCCCTCTTCAAAACCTCCCTCTACAACCTTCCTGTTAAACTTTTGTCTCAGAGCTGCTTCTTAAAAACAAAAAGAATCATCTGTTTTACAACTGAGTGAGCAGATGCATGTTTATGAAGGACGCTGGTGGTACAGATGTCCCAAAAACCACTGTGTGTTTTATTTGTGGGAGCAGTCCTGGAGGCGCCTGGCAAGGTTGTTGGGTGATACCTGCGGGAAGGTGATGGCTTGGTGTCTCCTGGGCAGCCTGGTGCATCAGCTGAGGAAGGAGGAGAGCCAGCAGGACCTGCTGGACTTGTCATCACTTGGCTGCCCTTGGATGTGTCAGCAGAGTGAGAGTCCTTGTAGGCCAGCCAGCAGTGCAGTAATAGGGCTCTTGGAGAATTCTTGTCATCTCCTGTCTGTAATCTACTACCATTCCTTTTTTCCCCTCACCTTTGGCATTCTGGTCTGTATGGCTGGCATACTGTGGTTCTCATTCTAGGAGAATTGCAGTCCTCTGAGGAAGCAGAATACTCTTCTTTTGGGTACGAGCTGCAGATAAAGGGGAGTTAGAAAGGCACAATTTTACCTGTGCCTTTTGTGCTTATCACCAAGTAATTGTAGTTATTGTTATAATTCTTATTACAATTATTTTTGAAACTTCTGTGTTTTTACTACCTCATATCCAGAAAGAATGTGATCTTTGCAATCTGGACCTCTACATCTGTAATTTGATGAGCAGACCTCAAATTGTTCACCCCCCTGCTGATGTCTAAGCAGGGTGATGGGTGAAATGCATATGGACTGTGTGCACTGCAGAAAGGGGGGGAAGGATCCTGCTGGCCTTACTGGCTGCTCCTGCAGAGCCTCCAGGGTGGAGGGCAGTCTATGTGCTCATACAAAGTGGTCTTGCTGCATCGATGGGGACTTAAGTCAAGGATAATGAAGCATTTGGTAACTGAAATATAAGTCCCACATGCCCCTTTTTCATTTTCAGTAGTCTTATAGATGATCCCAAATGAATTATAAATTGTTTAGTTGGGTTTGTGATTGACTTTATTGGTAAATTAGATGTGGACTCATTATCTACTTCAGCTTACTCTTAATCTCTTGCTCTCTTTTTGAAACAAGACTCTTCCAAATCAGAGTGCAGTCTTTGAAATGTGCTCCTTTTCCAATCTCTAATGCCCTTTAATTCTTTTCAAGGTAATTTTCATTCTCCTAGCTCACCTGACTTATCACTGTCTTTGCCCCTTTATATCTTTGTGCTATTTTCACACTTCATTTTCTATTCTTTCATCCCTTTTTTTTTCCCCTCCAGCTTCTGACATCTTTTGCCCAATTTCTTCCTTAAGTGTTTCTCGTAAGACCTGCAGTCAGGCTCCTTAATCAGCCCTGATGCACGAGGCTGGCACCGTGTCCTGCCTTGAGCTGTGGAGGCACAGGGGGCTGGAGCACAGATCAATGGACCAAGTAGGGGATGCTCTGCATTCCCCCCGCGCTCTGCCCTTGGGCAGAGTTGACAGTTCAGAAACCCAATCTCACAGCACAAACCAAATGAGATTGTTTTCATTAGTCCAGGAAGATCTCAGCTGTGAGACTTACTTTATATCAGATGTGAACTGAGGTTAACTTAGGTGGAGTTCACCAAAATGCTGCCCTGAGGAGTGGAAGGGAGATGGCACTGCAGCAGTGGATGTGGACCACGATGGTCTCTGTTCAGTTTTGGCTGTCACCTTTGCAGGCACTTAACAATGCCAGTGTTTTACTATTTAAAGACAGAGCACTAGCAAAGAACATAAAAAACCCCTACCACCACATCGAAAATTAGGCTTATGAGGCCAATATAAGAATAGCAAGTAGCAGAGTAAAACTGCAGCAAAAAGATTGCCAACATGAAAAGAGAAGGACTGAGTCAGGGAATGAATATCTGTACCCAAAAGAGTAAATGAAAAAGCATTTTTGATCCCTGACAATAGTTACAGCAAATTGCTATTCCTGTAGCACGTCTGAAAGACAAAAAATATTTTATTTCTATTTCTTTTTGGATTAGGTAAAAATGTAAACTGGAAATCTGGACTTGTTATATTCTTTAGAGACTGATCTGAGTGCTTGTTTCTGTCAGGCACTGTCCAGCTCTGCCAAAATGGTGGAAACAAAGAAGACATCTTTCATTTATGTGCAATGTTCTTAGCTGAATTCCTTGGATTTTTTTCCTGTGAAACCTTTCTTATTCTTTTGAAATTATTTCAAAATATTATTCCTGAGGAAAATTGGATGGGGCAGTTGCTTAGGCTGCCTTTGTAGATTAACTATTTGCACACAGAATTCTGGAGTGTACTGACTGCAGCTCACTTTTTTGATTCATAGTAATTTAAATTACTTTCTCCCAGAGATTAAACAGTTGTGAAGGTTTTACAGGTACTGAAATCCTATAAGATTGGAAGCCCAAGGAAGGAAACACCCATTTTGGACTGGTATTTAGGGGTGGGTGGGTGGGGGTGCTGGCAAGGGAGCAACAGGCACCGTTTGCACCCATGCATTTTGGTTTGCTGATGTACCCTTGGGGAGAAGCTGGAGGTGGTAGCACAGACTATGGATCTTCAGCTCCTGCAGTTGCCATTTACTTATTTTAGAGTATTACCATGATCAAAAACAGGACAAAGAGTTGTCTGCCAGAAATTCAAGATTCCTGTATGGTTTTGAGTTTTCTCTTAAATAGGACAAAGAGTTGTCTGCCATAAATTCAGGATCCCTGTATGGTTTAGAGTTTTCTCAAGTAAAGGAACCTGTGCCCCAAATATCTGGGACAATTCTAAATACGTCTTCCCTGAACAAATGCTCTGAGGTCACAGGCTGTTGCAGGTATGTTAGCTGACAATATGCATTTTGTAGCCTTTCACAATAATGATAACTGAAAATGTCACTGCCATTATACAGTACATTTTATGCTCTTTGTTGAATGCCCTTAAGCTTCCTGTCCTGCTAAACAAAGCTGCAAATTACTGGTCCTGGGTAATCTTCCCGTGGTGGTTTGATATTTGTGTTTTTAATTGTCAAACCAATTACCAAGGCTTTCTGCTAGAGATGCTAATATTGCTTTGTGCTTAGCCAGGGGAAAAAATAATAACCATCTTCTAGGAAATCATGTTTTGAAATATAGGAGTCTAAAAATACATATTTAAAACTCCGGGAAAAATGTGAAGATACTGTTTTTATTTGGCGGCTCATGTACTTTAATCATAAGGGAATTAATACTGGTTTTCATTTCTGGAAATCTCAGTGCATGTAGGGAGTTCAATCTGGTGGATTGAACCAGTGGAATATTGTGAGGAACTTGTGAAAGCTTTGATAAATGTAACAGCCTGTGCTGAAAATCATTCTTGGGCTTCTTATAAACAAGATCAGTGTAGGTTTACATAGTGTCAATGGGGTCCATGATTTGCTGGGCTATGAGGTCTTTTAGCACACTTTCCCTCACACTTCAGTTCTGATCAAGGCCATGGGCTGTTTTAAAGAGTCACTGTAAATGTGAGCATTTACACTGATTGCAATGCAGTGCCTCTGATGACAAACCCAGCCTCTCAAAGGAGTGGAAGCACAGGGACCTGGAAAGGCAGTAGCTTGAGGAATGTGAGCCAATTCTTTCAATCAGAGCTACGTGATGGGTCTTGTTTTTCCTCCCACAAAGTTTAAATGATTGTAAAGGCCAGAAACTTCTCTGGGAAATGTTGCTGCATTGTCTTGTATCTGTAAAGGAAAGCTGTGTTCTTCCTGCATTAGATTGCTGTGGTTTTTTTTCCTGTGCAGATATGCAGAAACATTTTCTTTATCAATGTTTTCAGTTGTTATACACAGGGAGGAAGTAGTGGGCTGGGTTCCCTTGCAATAAGCTGCTTAGTGTGAATGAATCATCTGTCTAATCATGTGTATTCTGACCAGAGAATAAATAGTGATGATCATAGTGAGGAGAAGGATGATAATTGAGCCTATCCATGATTTGGGCAGTCAGGGGGTTTATTTGAGGGTGAGCCACAATACTCCATAGTATAGACACATGCACTGATTTTACCTATACATTTCACTTTCAAGTTTTAAACAGTGTGATCTAGTCATAAAATGAACCCCTTTTAATGATTGCTACTTGCATGTCCTTTATCTTCTAACCCATCCAGGTTTTCCTGCGGGGTGGCTTTCCCTTCTGCACTGTCCACTCCATTTGGCATCAGTGGCAAACTCTATCAGGGTACACTTCATCCCATCCTCCATATCACTTATGCAGATATTAAATAGCATTTAGTTTATAACTAATGAAGAGATGCTGACTGTTTAGATATCTCACTCAAGTATTTTACATTGTAAATGATAGCACATTTATTGATAAATCTCTGTGTTTTGCTGCTGATGGCTCTCCCCTGAGCTGCAAAGTGGGTGGCACAAGCCCAGAGCAAGCAGTGCAGTCAGTCAAAGCAGTGGTCATTTCTTATTATTGCTCTCTGTATCCTGGTGTTTCCAAGAAAGGGAAGGATGACTGCCTTCTAATAGGAGATGGTTATTCTTTATGATAGAAAATGTAGATTTTAATTTTTCTTATTTTTACATTTCACAAAAAGTGGAATTTTCTCAAGACATAGCCATAATAGTTATAATTAGATGAAAATTTTGATCCCTTGTTTAATTGGTTCTTTATTTTTAGTAAATGCAATTTTTTTTCCAAATACTTTTTTCTTCTTGAAATTGAAAAAGTCCAAAGACAGGGATCTGTTACAGTTTTACTTGGATCAGTTTCTATTAACTCACCACATGGGAGAGGGAGAAGATCAAGTAATTGGTAGAATGCTTCTGGAATGAAGTGTGGAAGAATTGTTCACATGCTGGCATGGAGGCCCATGCAATTAAAAATAAATGTTAGTACAGAAGAAACTTTACCACTTGGAGATTCTGAATACTGAGATGACAGAGTTTTGCCCACCTTTGCAGTGTAAAAGGAGGATGTCTTCCTTCTTTATGCCCTTGTGGTGAAATGTAATTAGAGAATGATATAAGATAGAGAATGTATGGTTGAACATTATTTTTAGACTCATAGTGCTGTAAATGCTTAAGAACAGCTTGCAAACTGATTAGTTTTAAATCCCGTAGTGTGAATAGTTTCTGTATTAAAAAAGAAACCCGCCNAGATGTGAACTGAGGTTAACTTAGGTGGAGTTCACCAAAATGCTGCCCTGAGGAGTGGAAGGGAGATGGCACTGCAGCAGTGGATGTGGACCACGATGGTCTCTGTTCAGTTTTGGCTGTCACCTTTGCAGGCACTTAACAATGCCAGTGTTTTACTATTTAAAGACAGAGCACTAGCAAAGAACATAAAAAACCCCTACCACCACATCGAAAATTAGGCTTATGAGGCCAATATAAGAATAGCAAGTAGCAGAGTAAAACTGCAGCAAAAAGATTGCCAACATGAAAAGAGAAGGACTGAGTCAGGGAATGAATATCTGTACCCAAAAGAGTAAATGAAAAAGCATTTTTGATCCCTGACAATAGTTACAGCAAATTGCTATTCCTGTAGCACGTCTGAAAGACAAAAAATATTTTATTTCTATTTCTTTTTGGATTAGGTAAAAATGTAAACTGGAAATCTGGACTTGTTATATTCTTTAGAGACTGATCTGAGTGCTTGTTTCTGTCAGGCACTGTCCAGCTCTGCCAAAATGGTGGAAACAAAGAAGACATCTTTCATTTATGTGCAATGTTCTTAGCTGAATTCCTTGGATTTTTTTCCTGTGAAACCTTTCTTATTCTTTTGAAATTATTTCAAAATATTATTCCTGAGGAAAATTGGATGGGGCAGTTGCTTAGGCTGCCTTTGTAGATTAACTATTTGCACACAGAATTCTGGAGTGTACTGACTGCAGCTCACTTTTTTGATTCATAGTAATTTAAATTACTTTCTCCCAGAGATTAAACAGTTGTGAAGGTTTTACAGGTACTGAAATCCTATAAGATTGGAAGCCCAAGGAAGGAAACACCCATTTTGGACTGGTATTTAGGGGTGGGTGGGTGGGGGTGCTGGCAAGGGAGCAACAGGCACCGTTTGCACCCATGCATTTTGGTTTGCTGATGTACCCTTGGGGAGAAGCTGGAGGTGGTAGCACAGACTATGGATCTTCAGCTCCTGCAGTTGCCATTTACTTATTTTAGAGTATTACCATGATCAAAAACAGGACAAAGAGTTGTCTGCCAGAAATTCAAGATTCCTGTATGGTTTTGAGTTTTCTCTTAAATAGGACAAAGAGTTGTCTGCCATAAATTCAGGATCCCTGTATGGTTTAGAGTTTTCTCAAGTAAAGGAACCTGTGCCCCAAATATCTGGGACAATTCTAAATACGTCTTCCCTGAACAAATGCTCTGAGGTCACAGGCTGTTGCAGGTATGTTAGCTGACAATATGCATTTTGTAGCCTTTCACAATAATGATAACT